>PVKY010007733.1:0-14610 GCA_004027775.1 Bradypus variegatus
GCTCCAAAGTTCTGGTTTCAAAATGGCTTTCTCCCAGGACGTTCCTCTCTAGGCTGCTGTTCCTCAAAAATGTCACTCTTAGTTGCTCTTGGGGGTATTTGTCCTCTCTCAGCTTCTCCAGAGCAAGAGTCTGCTTTCAACGGCCATCTTCCAACTGTCTCTCATCTGCAGCTCCTGTGCTTTCTTCAAAGTGTCCCTCTTGGCTGTCGCTCCTCTTCAAAATGTCACTCTCAGCTGCACTGAGTTCCTTCTGTTTGTCAGCTCATTTATATGGCTCCAGTGATTTAATTATGCCCACTCTGAATGGGTGGGGTAAACCTCTATGGAAATTATCCAATTAGAATCATCACCCGCAGTTGGGTGGGGCATATTTCCATGCAAACAACCTAATCCAAATGTTCCAACTTAATCCCCACTAATACATCTGCCCCACAAGATTGCATCAAAGAATATGGCTTTTCCTGGGAGACATAATACCTTCAAACCGGCACACCATATATACAATTTAACATTTCCCCTTTTCATCATATTCTGATATATATTTCTGCCATATCTATCTATCTATCTAATCTATCTATCTATCTATCTATCTATCTATCTATCTATCTATCTATCTATCTATCTATCTATCTATCTATCTATCTATCTACCTACCTCACTCCTAGCTCCAGAGGGTAGAAGACCCCTTTGTCAGGAGGCAGGCAGAGAGGGAGCAAGCAGGGGCTAGTGCAAGCCAGCCAGATACATATATACATCACCCCCAAAACATATCGTCATTCCAGATAGGAACCCTGTACCTGTAAGCCTTAGCTCTCCATTCCCTGTACCCACCCCATCCCTGGTAACCTGTATCCTGTATTCTGACTCTGTAAGTTTGCTTATTCTAATTGTTTCAAATCAGTGAGATCATAATATTTGTCCTTTTGTGTCTGGCTCATTTCACGCAACCTGATGTCTTCAAGGTTCATGCACATGGTGGAATGTATTAGGGCTTCATCCCTTTTGACAGATGAATAATATTCCATTGTATGTTTATACCAACTGATGGACACTTGGGTTGCTTCCATCTTTTGGCAATTGTGAATAATGCTGATGTGAATGTTGGTGAATTATTTTGAGAATATACATAGTAGTAGGGTTGCTGGTCATACTGTAGTTCTATACTGAGGAAACACCAAACCATCTTCCATAATGGCTGCACCATTTTGCATCACCACTAGCAATGAATGTTTTATTTCTTGGCATCCACTCCAACTTGTCACCTTCCAGTTTTTTATAGCAGCCATTCCACTGGGTGTGAAATGGTATCTCGTTATGGTTTTCATTTGCATTTCCCAGATGGCTAAACATGTGGAGGACATTTTCACATGCTTTCTGGATATTGATTTATCTTCTTTGGAGAGATATCTGTTCATGTTTTTTGACCATTTTTTAATTGGGTTGTTTTGTTGTTTAGTTTAAGGGTTTATTTATTCTGGGTATTAATCCTTTATTGTGGTTTCCAAATATTTTCTCCCATTGTATAGGTTGTCATTTTACTTTCAGGATAAAGCCCTCTGAGGAACAAAAGATTTTAATTTTTACAAGGTCCCATTATCTATTTTTTCTTTTATTCCTTGGGCTCTGGGTGTAAATTCTAAGAATCCATTGCCTAACACAAGGTCCCAAAGAAGCCTCTCTGTGATTTCTTTGAGGACTTTGATAGTTCTAGCTTATATTTAGGTTTTTGACCAATTTAGAGTTGATTTCTGCATGAGATCTGCGGTAGGGGTCCTTTAATTAATTAATTAATTAATTAATTTGTAAATGGAGATCCAGTTTTCCCAGCACCATTTGTTGAAGGGACTATTCTTTCCCAATGGAGCTGTCTTCCCCACTGTGTCAAAATAAGTTGTCCATATATCTGAGGGTTGATTTCTGAGCCTTCAGTTCTGTTGCATTGGTCTATATGTCTGTTCTTGTGCCAATACCATGCTGTTTGGAATAATATGGCTTTGTATTAAGTTTTAAGATTGAGAAGTGAGGCTCTTCCATTTTCATTCTTCTTTTTCAAGATGGCTTTAGCTATTCTGGGCCTCTTAGCATTCCATAGAAATTTGATGATTGATTGGTTTTTCCTTTTCTGCAAAGAAGGTTGTTGGAAGGTGTACTGGCATTGCACTGAATCTATAAATTTCCTTAGGTAGTACAGACATCTTTTTTCTTTTCATTTTTACTCAGTGTTTCCAAATGTAAAAAAAAGTCAAGATTCTGACACCAATTATCTCAAATGAGACCATGCAAAATAACTCAAAATGTACAACACTTCGGTGTTGCTGTTTTATACAATGGTGAGATCAACAGAAAACTGAATGGCATGTGCTTGGTTGGAAAATGTCACCTGTTTACAAAACATGCAGGACAGTTTCTACCTCATGTCTGCAAGTCTTAATTTAAAATAAATACTCCTTTTCTGCTTTTTATTTGGGAGGCACAGAACTAAAAATTTTAGGTGCCCAATTTTACCCAACTACCACACAAAAAGCACAAATGATGGTCCCAATACTACAAGCTTTGGAGGGTTGAGATAGTAGACAGTATTATCTCTAGTAGGTTCAACTGTTAAGATTGAAAATGTTGGCTTTTTCTCTTAAATTTCCTTACGGTCTTTCCTCTAACTTTGCTATACTGGGTTCCAGAAGAATCCCCATGAATTTAAAGCATAAGACCTCGGAACGTTGCTAGTTGGATAGACTAAAGACAGTTGCTTGCTAAATGGCACTGAAGAAAATCGTGACCCAAGTGGGACTACTTAGTCCAAATATTTCTTACCGAGGAAAATTATACAACAGTATTTATAGGCTAACTTGCTAAGAGATGGTTGATATCAATCCTGCACCTATTTTACATGTCAAATACATAGTTCAAGAGTTTATAAAATAAGATCATGCATTATTACCTCTAAGAATAACATATACAAGAGAAATCCCCCCAAATACTTGTGACAGCATTTCAAATGGAAGCAGTCTTATATACAAAAACAATCCAGTTTCTCTGCTGTTTTAAGTATATAATTTAAATAATTTAAGAGATTACCGAAAAAAATATCCTAGCCCATTGAAGATTGATAGAAAGTGTCAACTGTGGAATTTTAAATGTTTCCTTTGTAAAAAACACACAGAATACATAGCCTCTGTACAAAGAAAAATATAAAATTCTAGATGATCCTATTTGATCACACTACATAATTTAGAAGGAAATTATGTCATTGGTTATTTTCTACTTTACTCATTCCTTTGACAGCATTAATTGTGAACTAAAGTTTACATGTAGTTCAGCTTCATTTATGGCATAAATTCTCGTCTTCAAAATGTGGCACCAACTTTCCTTAAGTGTAACAGCACTCTATTTTTAGCAGCAATTATATATTTTAAAGGTTAACAATCTGTGGAACAAAATGCTCTACTCTATACTCACCAGTAAAATTTTTACAAAAGGTCTAAAAGTCTCCACAAATAGAATGATCTTTCACTTTCCCCCATCCTACATCTTAAAGGATTTCCTCCCATCTCATTTCTGAGCCAGTGGGGGAAGTGCAGGAGTTTCAGAAAAGGCACCTATGGGTTTTAGATGGGATTCTTGATTTTAAGTGAGTATAAAGGCAAGTGAAAGACAAAATAATTCTTAGGTCAGGGTATGTTTTAGTGCCCCAAAATTAGTTGTATGATAAATAGTACCTATTGACAATCTATAAAAGATGAGGCATCAGAGGTGCCCTAACAATGTAAGTCTGAACAAGAAAGCCACTTCACTCAACTGAGACAGAGCCATCGCTGCTGGGTGTTTAAGGTTAGACTCCAATTCCCTGGCTGTTAGCAAACAGGGAAGTTTAACTGAAGCAGTGTCACTACAATGAAAAACAAAATGTGTTTTAAAAGCAATTTATCTTGAGAAATATGGATCCTAGGGTATTCTGTGTAGAAAGATGGGTAAAGGGAGCTGGCCACTGAGCATGCTAAATCCAACTCCATGAATATAGTTTTCATAAGATGTATTTACTACATGCATTTTGCTAACAATACTTCCCTGAAAATTACCAACTCTGTAGTTCTACTTTGTATTAAACTACCGTTGAGTTATAGGGGAAATAGCTCTATCATTTAGCTATTGACATAATACCAGTTATGAAAATTAAGACAAACCAGTTGACAGATTACTGAAAAGAGCAAATTAAATCCTTTGTCAAAATAGTTATTGCACAACACAGAAATAGCTTGGATCTGGAATTTATCAATTAAAATTATGCATCCTATTTTGGAATGGATGCATAATTTCTTCAATACCAAGACGTATCATTTTAACCAATTCTCGCCACAGAAGGATATGTTGAGTATATTAATGCTGTGGAATGAGAAAACATTTTAGGGGAAAATATACATACAAGTAAGTTAACTTGACAAAATAAACCAGACTGAGTCAAATAGACCCAAAAACTGAAAAAAGGCTGTGAAAAAAAATGACAGGCAAAAATAACATGGGATGGGGGTGGAGGGCCACAGTTAAGGCATCAAAAAAAATTCCTCATGGCTTTGTCTTATTAAAAGATTTTTACGCTTAAAAAAAAAAAGATTTGAAAGCATCTGAAATACATGCAAATTGTTTGAAAACCCTGTATGGCAAATTCAGGCAGTTTGCAAGTGTCATTCAGATGTTTGTTTGCCAAGGAAAATAAAGAAGCCTCTGTCTCCAAAAGCTGGCATATGGTGGCAGAGTTCCTCCGGATTCTTTCTCTCTTATACCAGATGGCAACCCAGAGGTCTGTACAGCACTTTCAAACAAGGCGTTATTATCCGGAAGGGAAGGAACTGTGGAATTTCCATTGGTTGGGGAACAACCCAGCTTCAGTTTTTCCAGATACTTTGTACATACAGGTTTATGACACTGGAGAACCTGGATTGAATCTTCTACTTTGAACCATTCTCCCTTCCTATAGTAACAGAATCTTCCCAATCTTCTAATATTTCAGTGACTGTAAGAACATTAACATATGTTCTGCGCTTTCGGTCTTGGTTCTGCTCAAATACGCCCAGGAGTCTGCCTCATTTTCCCTTGCCTCCAGCCTCTTCATAAAGGCCCTCAGGGCAGCGCCTCGGACTGCATCCCCCACCTGGGACCACCCACTGGTCTGGACACTGACTGCGGCGCGCCAACGGCACCTCGGCGCCCGCTTCTCCCACCCCTCCTGGCGCCCCTGCTCCGGCCGCCGCCACCCGCCGAGGATTGGGGGCGAGGGCGAGTCGGGGCGCCGGGAGGGGCGACGAGGCCGGTGGGTCCGCCAGGCGGTGGCCGCTCCCACGCGGTGCAGGACGCGAGAGCGGGTCCCTGGATCCTGGGTGCCGGGGTGTGGGCGCCGCCTCTGTCTGGGCTTCCACCGCTCTCCCCGGGGCCCGCCTCGGTCGCAGCTGCTCCCACCTCCGCCGCTGGAGCAGAGCGAGGCTGGAGACGGGGGGTCGCGCCAGGAGCGCACAGTTGCCGAGACTCGCACAGAATGGCAGCAGCGCCCAGCCGGCCAACACTGACATATCAATGATAGTTAGTCTTCCAATCCTTGAACACAGAATATCCTTCCATATTTAGATCTTCCTTAATTCCTTACTGCAATGTTTTACAGTTTTCTGTGTTCAAGTCCTTCACATACTTGGTTAGATTTAATGCTAGGCATTTGATTCTTTTAGTTGCTATTGTGAACGAAATTCACAGCTTTTTAAACTGTTTAGCTTCTCCTTCAGTACAATCTTCTAATACAGGTCTTCAAGGGTATGAATCATCTGTTGCAGTTATTATAGTAAGGCCTTTCTACCTTTTATCATTTGGAAATTGAACTTGAGTGTTTTTAGGTAAAAGTTCTGTTAAATATGCATTTATATCAGAAGGAATAACTGGTTTTTCACTATTAGAACAGAAAGCATCAGGTGGTATTTGAGAGCAGTATAGACAGGAGTCAGCATCCTCATAATCAGATTCCTCAGTAGAGATACTATCCTCTGACAGCCCACTGTCACCACAGTTACTCAACATTGTACTGGATGTTCTTGCCAGAGCAATTAGGCAGGAAAAGACAGAAAAGGCACCCAAGATGAAAAGGAAGAAGGAAAACTTCTATTTGCAGATGATAGGAAAATCTTGAAAAATGAATCCAGCAAAGGGATAGCGTACAAAATCAACACCCCCAAATCAATAATGTTTCTATACACAAGCAATCAATAACTCAAAGAAGAAATCAATTAAAAAAAATTTTTTTGCCTCCATGGAAATTATCCAGTTAGAGCCATCACCCACAGTTGAGTGGGGGTACATCTCCATGGAAACACTCAAAAAATTACAATCTAATCAAAACCGATAGACCTGCCCACACAAGATTACATCAAAGATAACGGCATTTGAGGGGACATAATACATTCAAACTGGCACATTCCACCCCTGGACCCCCAAATGACATCATCTTTCCATATACAAAATACATTCATCCCACAACAATATTGCAGAAACTTAAATCATTTCAGTAACAATAGTTAAGTACAAAATTCCATCAAAATCAATTACAGGCATGGTCAGTCCTAAAGCATAATTTTCCTTTATCTTTGGATCTGTGAACTTAGAACAAGTTATATGCTTCCAGTATACAAAGGAGAGACATTCACAGGATAAACACTCCCATTGCTATATGGAGAAACTGAAAGGAAAACAGGGTTCACAGGACCAAAACAGTTCCTAAAACCCACAGGACAAACTCCATTAGATTTCAAAGTCTGAGAGTCATTTACAGAACGACGTTGCATCCTTGGGGCTTGGGAGAGCAGGAGTCTAATCCTTCCTAAGGGTCTTTGTGGCAGCCCTTTCCTCTCCAAACACTTGGGTGAGTGCTCCAACATATCCACACACTGGGGAAACCACCTTCTTGGCCCCACCCTCCTCAAACATCAGGGCAGCTCCTGGATTCCCTTCCATCTCTGGGGCACATGCTCAACCCCTTCAGAACAGTGGGGTGACAGCCAGGCTATCCCCAATTCCCAGGGAATGTGCTCCACCCTCTTTGAGGCCTGGGGTGGCAAAATTCTTCTGGAGCATCGAGGTGGAAGGCCCACCCTTGACCTCCGAGGCAAACTCACCCTTTCCATGCGTGTGGGGCACTCCGCCCTCCCAGCCCAAGACCTCTTGACTCCAGACCTCAACCTCCATGGCTCTGTCTTTGAAGAAATTTTTCCTTCATTTTGTTCCCTATCTGTTCCCTCCAGTGCAGACCCTATAAAGATCTCGCAAAAATTCTGTTGGCTTCCCATGAAGCACACCAGGGTCAAAGCCATCAGGCAATAGGACTTTCCACAAATCCATTCTACATAATTCCATCTCCAATCTTGTCTTGTACTGAAATGGCAGCTGGGTTCCATGTTTGGTTACATTTTCATGTTGGGCTGTAGCTTCTGGGATTCTACCCCCTGGAAGCTTGTAATTTTCCAAGCCATCAGCTTCCGGTTTCTTTCAACCCAAGAGTTCAGTTCTAAGTTTCTCTCTCTCTGCTCACATTTTACTATAAGCTGCAAGGAGAAGCCAGGGTACATCCTTCACACATAGTCTGGAGATCTCCTCAGCTAAGTATTCCAGGTTGTCGCTTTCAAATTCTTCTTTCCATCTGACACCAGGACTCAATTTTGCCAAATTCTCAGCCACTTTAAAACAAGGATCACCTTTCTTCCAGTTCTCAATGACACATTCATCGTTTCTGTTCAAGGCCTTGTCAGAGGTATCTTTAGAGTCCATATTTCCACAAACAGTCTCTTCAAAGCAGTTTAGGCCTTTTCTATCAAGCTCCTCACAATTCTTCCAGAATCTTCCCCTTATCCATTTAAAAAGCCACTCCAACATGTTTGGTATTTGCAAACTCAGCAGCAAAAGCACCCCACTTCCGTTACCCAAAATCTGTTCTAGTTTGCTAATGCTGCCGGAATGCAAAACACCAGAAATGGATTGGCTTTTATAAAAGGGGTTTATTTGGTTACACAGTTACAGTCTTAAGGCCATAAAGTGTCCAAGGTAACACATCAACAATCGGGTACCTTCACTGGAGGATGGCCAATGGTGTCCGGAAAACCTCTGTTAGCTGGGAAGGCACGTGGCTGGCACCTGCTCCAAGTTCTGGTTTCAAAATGGCTTTCTCCCAGGACGTTCCTCTCTAGGCTGCAGTTCCTCAAAAATGTCATTCTTAGTTGCACTTGGAGTATTTGTCCTCTCTTAGCTTCTCTAGAGCAAGAGTCTGCTTTCAACGGCCGTGTTCAAACTGTCTCTCATCTGCAGCTCCTGTGCTTTCTTCAAAGTGTCCCTCTTGGCTGTAACACCTCTTCAAAACATCACTCACAGCTGCACTGAGTTCCCTCTGTCGTCAGCTCATTTATATGGCTCCACTGATCAAGGCCCACCCTGAATGGGTGGGGCCATGCCTCCATGGAAATATCTAATCAGATTTATCACCTACAGCTGGGGGGGTGCATCTTCAAAGAAACACTCAAAGAAATCTAATCAAAACTGATAACGTCTGCCCACACAAGATTATATCAAAGATTATGGCATTTGGGGGACACAATACATTCAAACTGGCACTGCCAATGAGAACAGCACTCGGATTTAAAGACAGACTTGAGAGACGACACTCCAAGAAGCAGGGTTGTCAAAACTCTACTTACAGAATTTCCTTACATAAACTTTTCCTTACTGCTTCTCCTTGGTGTTTAGTTGAGCAGTTTCCCTCAGTACCTTTTCCTCCTCCATTGTAGCTTTTGCCTCAAGGATTCTGGCTCCACCAAGGACATTTCTGACCTAAACAAAATATTCCCATGAAAGTAGTAATTCCCAAAACAAAATGTTACACAATTCCAGTTAGAGGTCATATAATTTCAATTTTCTAAGACATGACATATTACTTGACATATTTGTTCCTCAAGAAAACTAAGAGAAGACTCAAATACAATAGCCATAATAAAAGTTCAGACTTGGGGATTGTTTAAAAAGTCTTAGAAAACAAAAGAAAAAGCAAACATGCCTGTTTCACTCATCCCAGAGTATCTTAGACATCTTATTCTGAGTTGGCTATCGGCTGAGTAGATAAACAATTTTAACAAATCTTTTTCTGATTATTCCATACCACTAAAAACCAGAGGTCATCAAATGAGAAATGGAGTGGGAGAGGAGCAGAGAAAGTGCACAAGCAACATCAGAAATGACAGCTGTGTGTGTGTAGAAAGAAGCATGTACTGTTTTAACTAAACTACAGAACTACTCCTGGTTTCTGCTTTTCTCCACTTGACCACTGAGGAAGTGATGGGAGCTGAAACATGTCTGGAACATATGAACCACAGGAGCTGCCTAATGTTGCACTGTGAGGATGTACAATGATTTAACTCTTCCTGTACTGTTGCCACATTTTCACTGCAGTAATTACTATTTGAGCGATTATCTTCCTCCAAGGTCTTCGAACGCATGTGTAGGCATTTCATTAGCCTAGACTACCATATGTGGATGTGTAATGAATATAAAGGATATGAACATTTTAAAGGCTTCAGACTCATTATTATAGTGCTTTTCAGGGGAACCTGCAATTCCACTAACACTATAGGAAGTACTCTGAAAACACTTAGTATTTCTTTCTGAAAGAAGGGATTTATAAACTGAGGTGTTCACATCAAGAGTATACAATTTTCTTTTCCTCCGAGTCCTTTTTTAAAACATTAGATGATTTTACAATTTAGCTTCCATTTCAAACCTTAATCTGTGGTCATGTTAGTAATCTCAAAGGAAACACAAGGATACAGAATTTCTGCTGATTTCTGAGTCCAAGGACACCCTTCAGGCACTTTAATATACTCACAGCAAAGATGCAGCTCCAGAAGAAAATGGGAAATCAACCCAAACAAGAAGCAATATTGGCAGCCTTCTGAAGAATGCCCTAAACATCAGCGCCAAGATCAGCCAGCTAGAATAACAACAGTGGAAATAACGAGAAGCATTAAAGAAATCTGGAATATAGCATTTACAAAGAATCCACCAGAGACAGCCTCCAAGAGGCATCCACATGCCTCAAAATCTCCAGTGGATTCAGGGTTCCAAGAAAGACCTGGAGTAGGCATCTCACACTGCTCGCGGGAGCTGTGTCTAATAGTCCAATTAAAAGGAAGGGTGCACGGTACGTCTGAAGTTTACTCAAACTCACACCCGTGGTTGGGTGACCAGAACACCCCAGCAGCAGGAACGCAAGCAGCAGCCAGACCACCTCCATGTTCGGAGCCCCTGGGGGGCGCCGGGAGGAGGCGGAGTACGACCCGGTATAGGAAGGGGCGGGGCCTGGGACTGGGTTTGAGGGAGGAGGAGGGGCCAGGGGCGGGGATAGGACTGTAGGAACCCAAAGGGATGGAAGCACTGGGGCTCCCAAGAGGAGGAAGGGGTAGGGGCAGGGGTAGGGGTGGGGGGAGGGGGAGATAAGGGAGGGGATGGGGGACAAAGGAGTGGAGGAGGGGGCGAACCACACTGGAGAGGGCGGAGTAGTATTCGGAGACAGGCGAGTAGGTTAGGGGGTCACTAGGTCAGCGGGTAGCAGAATGTCAGGACACAGGCGCGGGGGAAGTGGCCTCGCAGGAGCAGCGGGAGGAGGAGGATGAGCGTCCGTCGTCCTCCCTGCCTTCTCCTGTATGGTCGCTGCCATGGCAACCTGGAAGCTTTATAGCTCCCCTCGACCAATCACCTGCCTCCCTTCTTGCGCGTCACGGTGTAGCTGGCGCGGGACCTCACACCTAGAACGCCCCCCCCCACCTGATCCTCCCTCTCGCGCCATCCCAAGGGTAGGTCCTCTCCCGAACCGAAGAAAAACAGGAAATGCGTTTATGAGACTCAACGGTTGAATTTTTAACCGCAAGATTTAAAAAATTGAATGCCATATTGAAATATCTCACTAGCGCTAGATGAAAAGATTTTAAGTTCCCATTTTTTTACACCTTTAAGAAATTTTTACTGTTAATATATGTAATAAGGCATTTGCAGCATACGTGTAAAGGGTAAAGAGCACACTCTGTGTATCTGTGTACCCAACCACACAAGGAAGAGAATTTTGTTTAATGGTATAACATCTATCCAAAAGAAATACCCCCATCTATAGCAGTAGCTAGATGAGTGTTAAGATATGTATACACTAATATTACTATCACCCAACAAGACATAAAGAATTCCTATCACCCCAGAAATTTCCCTAATGCCCTTTCCAGTTAATACCCCCTCTCCAGAGGCAACCAGTATGCAGATTCCATCACCAAATATTATGTGTACATGTTCTGGAACTTCATATAAATGGAATCATATTCTTTATAGTCCTTTATGTCCTCTGACTTTCTCTCAACATAAGGATTTTTGTGTGTTTTTGAGTTTTTTGTTGTTAGTTTTTTCAGAGCAATGATGATGTTTTCAAATTGACTGTGGCAGTGAACGAACACTGTGATTATACCAAGAGCCATTGACTATACACTTTGTATGTATTCTGTGGTGTGGAAGCCCTTTGTTTCACCTTGCCATATTCTGGAGATGATCCCTGGTATTTATAAACTAACCTTTCAAATAGAAAAGATCTCCCTCAACTTTTTTATTTTGATAAATGTCAAAACTACAGAAGAGTTCAAAGAATACAACAATGATCACCCTTCAAATGGATTCTCGCCTTATTATTTTGTCACCTTTATTTTTTCTAATGGTCTATCTATAATTTTCATTTGCTGAACTCTTTGAGAATAATATTCAGACTTCATGCCCCATCACCCCGAAAGAGCTCAGCCTTATTCTTCCAAAGGACTTTCTCCTACATTCTACTAGATCATCATCACACCTATGAAACTAGCAATAATTCCATAAGATGACTTTCTATAATGTCCGTTTTCAAATCTCCCCACTACTCCTAAAGACATTTTTATAGTCATTTTTCTTTTAAAATTGAGGTACCATCAAGATTAATGCATTCCATCTGGTCGTCATGTCTCTTTTGTCTCTTTTCACTGGGACAAGTTTTCATCACACAGACTTCCTTGAGTGTTCAGACCAAATGAAATCTTGTTTTATTCTTTCCTCAGAGTAAGATATAGCATATTTGTGTGTTGGAGCAGAAATGAATCCAACCGAGAGAAAATGTAAAAATGCCTTTTGAGTTCAAAGCTTTAACTTCTTGTCTGTCTGACAAGTCATCACTCTCCCAGTAGGAGTGGCATGCCACTCCAAGCTACCTATACCTCTCCCTAAAATCTTCTGTGGCTCCCTTTGGCCTCCAGACAAAGCTCTGAGGCTTTAGCAAGCTCAGAGGCCCTGCAGGAGCCAGCCCTTGCCCCTGTTACTGTATCTTCTCTCAATGTGTCCCCTCATGGACTCTCCAGGCCAGTCACCCAGAATCATTTCTTGTTCCCATCACATTCACCTCCTCCTAGGAAGCCCATCTCACTCCCAGGAGCTCTGACCACTCTTGCTGCACTGGACTGCCCTCTGCTTACGTGTATGCCTCCTCCAGCCTGGGAGTTCCTCGAGAGCAGAACCCTGACTTAAGTGCCTGCCAAGGCCCAGGCCCCAGACATGGTGGGAATTAAGAAAAGTTTTGCTGAATGAGTAAGTCGGCATCTAATTCAAAGTAGGAATGGGAAAATACTAAGCTTTCTCACTAAACATCAGACAAAACACAGAGAAGTTCATTATATCTAGTCTTTATCATTATACTGAAGGTAACGATTAATATAATTAGCCATGACAAAGCAGTTGGAGAGATAAGAATTGGAATGTAAGATATAAATCCATTCCTAATTAAGATATGATTAAAGGGACAATTCACCAAGAAGATACAACAATCATAAGTATTTATACACCAAGCAAGAGTGCTCCTAAATACATGAGGCAAACACTGACAACAGCGAATGGAGGAGACATCATCTCTACAATAATAGTTGGAAACTTTCATACACCATTCTCATCAACAGATAGAACATCTAGACAGAGGATCAATAAGGAAACAGAGATTTTGAATAGTGTGATAAAAGAACTAGATATAACCGACATTTACCCAACAATGCACCCCAAAACAACAGGATACATACTTTTCTCAAATGCTCATGGATCATTCTCAAGGACAGACCACATGTTGGGTCACAAAGCAAGTCTCAATAAATTTAAAAAGATCGAAATTATACAAAACACTTTCTTGGATCATAATGGAGTGAACTTGGAAATCAATAAGCGGCAGAAGGCTGAGAAATTTACAAATATAAAGAGGAAATACAACAAAGTCTTAAACAACTAGAGAGTCAAGGAAGAAATTACAAGAGAAATCAGTAAATATATTGCGCAAATAAAAATGAGAACACAACATATCAAAATTATTGAATGCAGCAAAGGCAGTGCTGAGAGGATATTTATTGCCCTAAATGCCAATATTGACAAAGAAGAAAGAGCAAAAATAGAGGACTTACCTGCATACCTGGAGGAACTAGAGAAAGAACAGCAAACAAAACCCAAAGTAAACAAAAAAATTGATTGTACACTTTGAATGACTGTATGGTATGTGAATATACACCAACCAAATTGAATTAAAAAAGAAGGAAATGAAATTGAGAACATGAAAACAATAGAGAATCAATAAAACCAAAAGTTGGTTCTTTGAGAAAACCAGTAAAAGCGATGGAAGTTAGATAGACTAACAAAGAAAAAAAAGAGGGGATGTAAATAAATAAAATCAGAAATGGGAGGGGGACATAACTACTGACCTTGAAGAGAAAAAGGAGATAAGAGGATACTATGAGCAACTATTTGCTGACAAACTAGACAACAGATGGAATGGACAACTTCCTAGAAAAGCATGAACAACAACATTGACTTGAGAAGAAATAGAAGACCTCAACAAACTAATCAGAATTAAAGAGACTGAATCAGTCACTAAAAAATTCCCCAAAAAGAAAAGTCCAGGGCTTCACATGTGAATTCTACCAAGTGTTCAAGAAAGAATTAGTACTAATCCTGCTCAAACTCTTCAAGAAAACTGAAAAGGAGGGCAAGTTATCATACTCCTTCTATGAAGCCAACATCACCGTAATACCAAAGCCAGACAAAGTTAACTACAAGAGAAGAAAAATACAGCCCAATCTCTTTAATGAATATAGATGCAAAAATCCTCAAAACAAAACAAACAAACAAACAAACAAAACTTGCAAATCGAATCCAGCAGCACATTAAAAGAATTAGACACCATGACCAAGTGGGTTTTTTTTTTTTCATGGTTTAGAGAGTTTAAGGTTTATTAGAGGAAGAAAGCAGAAGAAAGCAGGTGGGAGCCATCAGAAAAGAAAGAAAGGAAAACATGGCTCCAGCCCTCTTTCTAAGAGCAGCATTTTTTTTCATTTTATTGAGATATATTCAGATGCCAGGGAGTCATATAAAACAAATTGTAGATTCGATTGTTCACAGTACCATTACATAGTTGTATATTCATTACCTAAATCAATCCCTGACACCTTCATTAGCACACATACAAAAACAACAAGCACAACAACCCAAAGTGAAAAAGGACAA
>PVKY010007734.1:0-14651 GCA_004027775.1 Bradypus variegatus
GGCGCAGATTGCCCCGCTAAGTTAAATTCTTATCTCCCTGGCTACAGTTCCTGCCTTCTCATAAATCAGCAGTAAGGAATTTCCCCGCTTCTCTTCTTAGCCCCCCTCTCTAAGACCAATCGCCGAAAAGTTCTTTGTCTCCTAAAGCCTATAGTAAAAATGCCTAAGTTGTAGCCAAAAACCTATGGTAAATTGCTTAGTTGCGGTTTTTTCGCGCGCTTTTGTATCCCTCCCTCTCACCCTCTATATAAACCCTGTAATTTCCCTCAATAAACGGGAGACTTGATCAGAAAGCCTGTCTTGTCTCCCTTCTTCGCATCCCCTGTTTCTCCCCCCCTTTGTTCTTTTGCAGGTCTCCACGTGTGTCCCGCAGGCCGGGGCAGTTGCCCTCCGCAGTAAAAACAGGATTCCGTCAGGGAGGCGGGAGGGAGTGGATATGGGGGAGGAAAACCGCAGTATCCGCCACACTGAGGCCTCAGTTTCCCCTCGAAGCGGCGGCCAGACTGAGACGAACTTCCTTGGGAGCGGCTGAGTGGCGTGGCGGGTGCGTGAGCTGCCCGGGCCCGGGGCCCCTGCCGCTGCGTCCCAGGGCCCGGTGGGCCGAGGCGGGGGGCACCTTCCCCACGGCGCTGGGGGCACGCTTCCCGTTCCCAGCCTCTCCCGGAGGCGGGACCCCGACGGGCGGCGCAAGGCGGCACCTGCGGCTGCGGGACAGCCCCGCTGATCTCGTTTTGTTTTGTTTCTTTCAGAAACATGGAACCATCTGGCATTGTCCCCGGTGCCCATTGAGAGGACTGCGGGCGTCACTCCCGGGCTGGCCTCCACCACCCCGCTGAGGGCGGCGCCCCTGCAGCCGCGAACCCAAGTTCACCTGCTTGACCCGAGGGGAGGTGGGGAGGGGCCCCAGAAGGAAACTGAGTCCCACTCACATGGGTCGAAGGACTTTAAGGAAGGGGCTTCTCACAGAGGCGTGGGCAGGGTTGAGGTAACAAAGACGGGAAACTGAGGCACGGCGAGACCAGCAGCGTCATGGAGGCCCAGCGGGGGCTGCAGCTGAGGAGAGGGGCTGCTCAGACAGAAGCGGAGGCTGGGGACGCCTGTTGCTCTGCCACAGACACGAGCCAAAGCAAGGAGGGAGTTTGAAAGAAATGTCTCCCCCTCTCCTGCCTTCCCATCTCCTGCTCCTTCCTCTCATCCGCCAAACCCAACCGGAAGCCAGAAGGCAGGGGAGTCCTTGGGTGATTTGGACCAGATTATCCTCGGCTGGGGGCACAGGGCAGCAGAGAAGGGTGGGCAGACTGGGGTCAGGGGTGGGGTGGGAAAAACAACAAATGTGTCCTACACACATGGGCAGTAGAGGTAGTCATTTCAGCATTATTTTCCAATACTCCAGAATGTTCCATTCGTAGATGTGCTACCATTTACTTTAAAATGCTCTGGTGGACTTGGAGGCTCTGCAGCAGGAAGAGACCTCAATTCCCTCCACCCCTGGGTCCAGGCGCCCCAGCCCACACCACAGACTCGGGGTGCCAGATGGCCAGCCAACACCTGTGCCCCAAATTCCCCAGCAGACTGCCCCTCACGTCTCCCAGGCCACTACTGGGTCCCACGTCCATCCCAAGATCTCAGGTCATCCCATTTTCTACACAACCCAGGGCTCTCCACTCCATTCTGTAACAAAAAATCAGGATTTTATTAGCAAGGAAGACGTGGGAGAAGGGCTTGGTGAGAAATGGCTGCCCCAGCCCTGACTTCACCCAATCAGTTGGCTCCAGCACCCAAGACCTATTCATCAGTCCTTTGTTTTCCAGGAAATTTTGTGTCCAAATTCCATTTCCTGGGAAAGAAGCTCTGATTGGTCTAACTCAGATGAGGACTTCATTTTTCATCCAATCAGCTGTAGGCAGGAGGGAGGATTGAGTGAGTTCACATGTCACAAATGTGGAGATTAGACCCATTACTATAACTGAAGACGATGGAGCCAGAGCAGAGTGGGTGTTCTCCTTTGCTGAATTATCCAAAAGACAAACTAAGCCAGTACTAAGGGCTCCAGTGAAGTAGTGCCACCCAAACTATTTTTTGTTTTCAAAATGATTTGCTATTTCATTAAAAAAAACAACAAAAAAAGAAGCATCATGCCAGAAGACAGAATGTCTTTAACTTATCTTATAGATTAGTACTGTTCCTATTTTGAATGCCATGTGGTAAGGTGGGATATTTCATAATCTCTTCAGACTCTAAAGTTCTCAATTTGGCCCTGGAAGTCTCAAGAAATTGAGGCTCAGAGATGTTAACTGACTTACCTAAGGACACACAGCAAATCAGTGGCAGAGCAGGGACTAGAACCTGGGTATCTTAACCTTTAGCCCAGTGTTCTCTCCACTACACCCTTGTGCCCTCCAGGCCTGTGCTGCCTTTTCTGATCATTATTCTCACACTCTCTGCTGAGGGACTCTTGCATCACCTGACCATGGTCCCCTAGTTCCACGTGACTAGGTCAGAAGAGGACATCAAATCCAGGCTGGGCCAGTTGTATTCATTTTCCTGGGAGGTTGAGATTGGGACATTGATTTTTTTTTTTAATTGAAACTGGGTTCCAAAATGAGAACTTGCAAGAAGTAAGCTGGGGGAAGGGAGGGAGAGCAGAGAAAGTAGTCTAAAAAAGAGGCTGGGTTAAGCGACCACGTGGTCCCAAAGAGAGAGCTAGAGAGAGCAGCTGCCTTGGTTTCCGACACCTTTCCAGGTCTTGGTTCTTGTTCCTTATGTGGATATAAGTTAGCATGCTTATGGCTGCAATTAACAGAAACCCCAATCCAGACTGGCTTAAACAGTAAGGAAATTTACATGGCATTCAAAATACAAGCAGTACAATCCATAAGATAAGTTTAAGACATTAACAGGCAGTGCAGAGCTAATGTAGGTTTCAGGCATGGTATCATCAGGGTTCCAACTCCACTGCTCTGCAGTTCCCTCTGGGCTCTTCCCTCCATCATGTGTTGGCTTTGATTGCCACACTGACTTTCCTCATGGTTACAAGAGGGCTGCCAGCAACATAGGGGCAACACCTTTTTTTATTCACATCCATGGAGCTAGAGAAAGCATTTCTCCCCCAACCCCAGACATTGAGTCCTTCCTTTCTCTCTGATTAGGCCATTGCTGATTATGTGCTGTGCCAGTTTGAACGTATTATGTCCCCCAAAATGCTATTATCTTTGCTGTAATCTTGTGTGGGCAAACGTATTAGTGTTGATTAGATTGTAATTCTTTGATGTTTCCACAGAGATGGGACGCACCCAACTGTGGATGATAACTCTGATAGGATAATTTCTATGGAGGCATGGCCCCGCCCATTCAGCATGGGCCTTGATTGGTTTACTGGAGCACTATATAAGCTCAGACAGAAGGAGCGAGCTTGCTACAGCCAAGAGGGACACTCTGAAGAATGCACAGGAGCTGAGAGAGGAGCTTCAGCTTACAGAGACATTTTGGAGACGGCCTTTGAAAGCAGACTTTTGCTCCGGAGAAGTTAACAGAGGATAAAACGCCCCAAGAGCAACACTTTGAAGAATGCACAGGAGCTGAGAGAGAAGCTGGAACACAGTCTGGGATCAGCAGATGCCAGCCATGTGCCTTCCCAGCTAACAGAGGTTTTCGGATGCCATCGGCCATCCCTTGGTGAAGGTACCCTTTGGTGATGCGTTACCTTGGACACTTTATGGCCTTAAGACTGTAACTGTATAACCAGATAAACCCCCTTTTATAAAAGCCCATCCATTTCTGGTGTTTTGCAAAAGGGCACTATTAGCAAACGAGAACATGTGCCTACACGTGAACCAGTTATAATCTGCAGGAGAATGCCACGCACTTCTTGGCTTACACTTAGATTCCCGTCCAATTACTGAAACAAGGGATGGCTGTGACTGACTAAGACTAACCAAGCTTCTCCTGGTCACATAGACTAAGCAGGGAAGGGACAAATTGGGGTCTGCTAGGACGGAGGAAGAGGGAACAGATGTTGGGGAGGAAAATAAAAAATTGTTTCAAGTTAGCCTGAGTAGGTTTCTGATCCTGTAGCCAAAGAACCACTTCAAAAATCAGCCTCTAAGTACTGTGTCCAAATGCCTTTGCCCAGACGCTTTGCTACTTGGCTTTCATTTCCTCCTCTGTTCTGTAGACTCGACTATCAACAACATTTCTCACAGCTGGTTCATTGCTTTGGCAAGCTGGCATGTCACCCTGCTCCAAGCCCTGCTGATGGAAGCTGACGATCTCTTCAGCAGAACTGATTCTACCATGTTCTAATTAAAAAGCCTTGCACTTCTCTGCATGGGGGGTGCTGATGTCTGTGCCTCTAGAGTCAGAGAGAGTAAATTCTTCTGAGGAAAGTCTATTTTTAACAAGCCCTGAACTTAACTGTACTTAATCATTTTTCAGTCGTTGACACTTGAAATGTGTGAGTCACTGGGCTATGTATGGAACTCACTGCCAAAGCATCCCATTACACATCAGTGAGATGGCAGAAATCAGCTCCCAGAAATGCAGCTGGGCTTTGGGGCTGTGGCTTCACTCAGGGTTGTGGTAAAACATGGGGCTCTAGAGACAGACAGCCCTGGATTCAACTCCTGCCCTCCCCCCCACTTTCTAGCTGGGCCATAGCACAAAATTCACTGTTTCTCCAAGCCACAGTTTACCACATCTGTAAAATGGGGATGTAAAACTTGTTCAGAAACACCGTGTGAATCATTTGGAAGGATCCTTGACGTGGGGCTGTTGGCAGTCTTTGTCTTGGAATGAATAGTCATGTTTGATTTTGAGGTGTTCACCAGTATCCACTGGGATGTGTTACATAATATACACTCACACTGGCTTTCCTCAAGGCTACAGAATGGCTGCCAGCAGTGACAGGGACAGCACGCTTCCCTTTGTACGATATTCCCTTTCTGTAACCCAGACTAGGTTAAGTTCTAAAACACATCTTGTCCCAAGACTGTAGGGATAAGGAAGCAGAGTCCTTAGTACAGGTGACTGCAGTTCACTCAGGGGGCTATAGGTAAGGTGGAAATCACATGGAATCAAAATCACTCTTGAAATCCAGCTCTGCAATCACCTCCCAACAGCTCTGAGCAGCTGTTCTTCAGTTTAGTTGGGAGGAAGCAGTCAGCTTGTATTTGGAGGCCATTTGAATGAAAGATATTCACTCGGCAGTGAAAATCACATGCCAGGGGTCACAGGTGACCTGGATGAGACTGGGGGTTCTACGTCATGCTCAAGCGGGGGGTGTTGTGGGGGGCGCCTTGGGGGGTGTCTCATGAAGAGAAATGAGGGCAAACTCCCCCATATTGGTGAATTTACTTCCCCCCTTTTTTTTTTCTGCAGAGCAGGAAGAATTGAGTTAAATGCCTGTGAAGCGCGTACCCGGCGGGGTTGCCGTAACTGTGAGTGGAGTGTGTAAAGAGATGAGTGGGGGGCTCAGTGGACCAGAGAGAGAATGAGGGTGTTGGTGGCTTCAAGAAGTTACTCAGTGTCCTGAGGCTCTGCCTAGTCTGGTAAAGGGGTGCTTGGGTCCCTGAAGTCTGTGTCGCCCCCTCCCCAGCCCCCCTATCCCTTTCCCCACCAGTTAGTTGCTCTCTTCCCCTCCCCAGGGCCCTGCGCCCTCCGAACGCCCTTCAGGGGAGAACGTCCCCCTGTGCGGGTCACAAAGGCGCCCGTTCCAGGGGCTCGAGAACTCCCGCACGTGGACCTGAGGGTGGCCCCGCGCGGCCGCGCAGCGAGCAGCCCTCCCGGCGCGGGGTGACACGCGGTGGGCGCAGCCGTGGGATGCGCCCCTGGAGCCGTCCGCTCGCGGTAAGCTTCGCCCGCAGCTGCCCCACGGCTCCCCCTGCCGGGCGCCGCCCCCCGCCCGCTCTAAATGTTAGGTGCCCTAAACCCTGAAAATATCATGGTGCTCTCCTCAGTTAAGCATAAACAGATCGCAGTGTGCAAAATAACTCCAAGAAACTTCCAATTTCCCCTCTAATTATCCCGTGTTTTTTTTTTTAATGTGTATGTGCTTCTGCATCCCTGCTCTGCTAGTGCCCCAAGCACATGTACCACCAGAGTTGCATGGCCCTGGCTGTTTTTTCACACCACCCACTGCTCCCACTCAGACCTGGCACTTTACAATCCACAAAGCCGTCTGCCCGAGAGTCCCCGCAGAGTCCTTTACTGGTCCCACTTTTCCTCCAAAGGCAGATGGCTAAAACGCAGCCGCAAGCAGGCTCCTGCCTCCCTGCCCCAGCTAATTAAATATTAGACCAGGAGAGAGGATGCCAAGGGCTTCCCAAGCACCTAGCACTGGGGATGCTGAGGTGAGCAGACTCAGGTCCAGGAGGGGAAGGCACTGGTCTGGCATCTCCTGACCTGGGTCCCCGGACTTGTCAGCACTTCCTCCTGCACACACTGCTCTCCAGAGGTGGGCAGGCTTTGGGATTCCTCCCAGAAAGTGCAAACTCAAATTCCTGCTGGCTGCAGGCAGTTATAGGGACTGTGGAAATTGGGTGGGGGGAGGGGGATGCAGTAGGGAGTAGTGGGGCCTGCAGCCTGCATTCGTATTTAAACACTGTCTGCCTTAAGGAACTGAAGGAAGGTTAAATTTGCCTCACAGGCCCTGAATTTGAGATCCACGAATGAGAGGGTGGTGAGCTGTGGGCTCTCTGAAGGCCCAGCTGTGAGAGGGGCTGGAAGTGGGAGGGAGGGTGGATCTCCTCAGGGAACAGAGTGGGCCCAGCCCAGAGGGCACTGACAGAAAGGAAAAGGCCAGAGGCCCAGGAGGAGGCTGGCTCTGTGTGTGAGTTTCACCAGAAAGGAATGAGCAGGGGGCAAACTCATAACATCAGTAGTTACCTGGAGGGCAAGACAAACTGAAATTTAAAAATGCTGATTCACAAGCTACATTCATCAAACATCTATTATGTTCTAAGCACTTCAGACATTATTTATCCTGGTTGGTGGTGGTGAGTCTCCCAGTTCTATAGATGAGGAAACTGAAGCTCTGAGAGCTAAAATTACACAGCCAGGGATGTCAGGTCTACCCGACTCATGCATTTAAAAAGATGCATTACAGATCCACTTGGGACCGAAAGAGTTCTTGAATATAGAAAGCTCTTGGACATGAAATTGGAGCTGCACAGAATTCCAGGGTTGAAAGAGGTCCCCAAGTGAGTATGCTTTCTTCAAACCTTAGCAGTCAGGTGAATCCTGCTACAGCTTCTACCCACACCTTGAGGGCTCAGCCAGAAGTGCCTTTACCCCACTTCCCTGCCTGTGGACGTTTTTGGACAAGAGACATTTCCCTTCAAATGTAATTTACCAAAAATCAGGTGGCCCCCAATCCTTCTAGGACATATCAGGGCAAAGCCCAAAATTTCTACATTGCCAGGCACTATTGTCCTATCATCCATCAGCTTCAGAATCATTTTCAAGGTAGTAAAGCATGTAAGTGAGGAATGCTTTAGGCCACAATGAACAGACTATTTGATGAGTACTTTAAACAATAGTTACACTTACTATTTCATTTTACAAGAAAGCTGTAAGTAGGCAGTTCCAGTGATGGGGCAGTGGCAAATAGTCAATAAGGACCTAAATTTCCCCCCAACTTTCCTCTTAGCTCTCCTCAGTGTGCCAGTGATGGTTCTCCTCATGGTCACAGGGTGGTTGCCACAACACCAACCATCACGCTTTCACACAATAATTTCTAAAAACTGGAAGAGAGGGTGTATTAGTTTCCTAGGGCTGCCATAACATAGTGCCACAGCTTTATGGCTTGAAACAACAGAAATTTATTGTCTCATAGTTCTTGAAGCTAGAAGTCCAAAATCTGAAATGTGTGTGTGTGTGGGGAGAAACCTTTCTTGTCTCTTCCTAGCTTCTGGTGGTTTGCCATGAATTTTTGGCATTCCTTGGCTGTGGCTGCAACACTTCAATTTCTACCTTCATTATCACTTGGTGTTCTCCCCTCAGTGTCTCTTTTCCCCTCAGTCTCTTCTCCCCTTATAAGGAAACCTGTCATATGAGACCCAGGGCCCATTCTTATTAAGGGCCCTCCAGTAAGCTCTCATTTTAATTTAACTAATTCCCTCTGCAACAATCTTATTTGCAAATAAGGTCACCTTTTGAGGTACTGGAGGTTAGGACTTCAACATCTTTTTTGGGGGACACAATTCAACCCCCAACAGAGGGGAACATGGACAAGCTCTCTTTGTTTGTCACAAAGGAATAAGAATAGAATTCTCCTTATGTCTTATTGGCTGTGTCTGGGTCACATGCCCATCCCTCAACCAATCATCGACAAAGGAAGTGGAGTTAGCAGGAACCAATCACAATTCACCGTTTGGGGCTGGGCACATTGAAGAGGGACAAAATCAGGGTTTTGTTAGGAAGGAGGAAGTTAGGGTATTCTTAGGGTCATGCCAGCTGCTATGAGAACTACAACCCTACATTTCATTGGTCCAATACAACAGAAGTTAATTTCTCGTTCACGTAGCCATCCAATGAGGATGTTCCTGGCTGGCAGGTGACTTCTTCCACAGGTTAATTTGGGGATAGGGTTGAGGTTCTGCCCATCTTTGTGGCTCTGCTTCCCATAGATGTCAGATGAGGGAGAGACATTGGAAAAAGGCTCATCAACTTCTTAAAGGTCATGGCCTGGAAGTGACGTGCTTCCCGTGTGCTCACATCCCATTGGTGAGATCGAGTCATATGGCCCCACATGGATGCAAGTATGGGCCTGCCAGGCAACTGCCTCCAGCAACAACTCCACATGAGGGGGAAGTGGCTGCTGGGAAGGCAACTAACTGATCTCTTACAGGCTGCTGTTATTACATGCCTGCTCTCTAGTCTTTTCCAGACCTCATCGCCGGTCACTTCTCGCTGGATGCTGCCACCTACGCTAGACAGCGTGTCATTTCTGAACACCTCTTATGTTCACTTCCCTCTCTCTTCATAAGGGATAAGCCTCAATTCCCCTCTCCACTCTGATTGAACTAGCCAGGGTCTTGTGCCCGTCTCTGAGCTAACCACCCAAGCCGGGGTGCTGGGACTGTGCAGCTTAGCTTTGAATCAGGCTCTTTGATTGGCACATGCTCCAAACCTCAAGCTGGCGGGGTAGGGTCAGCCCCTGGGGAACAAAAAAATGCCTGGGAGTGATGGAGAGCATGGCTCTGCAGAGGATATCCAGGGTGTCATTACCAGGAGCTCGGGGAATGCTGGTTGCCCCCCAAACCCTCATAAAGACGCACCACACCTTCACCACATGGAACAGCCCATATCTTGTCAGCCACTGCTTGCTGTGAGGTGGCTTCTAGAATTTCTCCCATTTTTCAGATGAGGAAACTGATACCCAGAGTACTGATGTGACTTTCCTGAAGTTGGTAAGTGGCTGAGGAGGGACTGTGTGCTCAGATTTGACTGTCTCTATAACCAATGCTTTTAACCGCTATACTGCAGGATCTCGCAGCAGGTGGCAAGGCTACAAGTTTCTGCTTTAGGAAATCCAGCCCCTGAAGTCTGGGAGTGGGGCTGCATGGGTCTCAGAGTTCTGTGGGGATTGTGGGATTTACATCATCTTCATCTCCTCTTATTACCTAGAGGCCAGATGAATTCCATGTCCCAAAATGATAAAAATGCCTCTCGGTATGAAAATGCCTTCAGCTGAAGCTGAAGTTGGGTGAATTTTGCTTTAACTTCATCAGGGGACACACCACCCTGATGCCACTTGCAACACCCTCTTTAGGAACACAGGGGGCAGAAGGGTAACCGACATACCAGAACCTTCTGCCCAGCTCCTAATAATAAATCGGGAGAGGAACAGGTTTCAGGTAAACTTGCTTTTTTTAAAAAAGTGCCACTCACGCACCCGGGCAGCCATCTGCGGTGTCCTCCTCATGCCAAGCTGAGGGAGGAGGAAGCGACTTGAGTGGTGGGAAGGGAAGAGGTGATGTTTGGTCCAGAAGTGCCAGCAGGGGTGGCTCTTAAGTTCTCTTCCTTTTGCCACTGTGGACAGGGCATTGCAACGACAGAAAGAAGCTTTTGCTGGCTTTGACCTCCTGGGATCTGTGTCTGAGCAGAGGGAAAGCGCAATTCCTCCAAGATGCCGACGGCGGTAATAGCTCCTGTGTACTGGGCGCTAACTGTGGGTCAGGTGCAGTGCCGTTCACTGTACACGTCCTAGCTCATTTAATCCTGACAACAGATCCATGCATACTCATTTTATGGACGAGAGGCTGGAGGCTCAGAGATGTTAAGTGCCTCACCCAAGGTCACACAGCCAGGAAGTGATCGAGCTGGGACTTGAGCCCAGTACTCCAAAGAACACCCTGTTAGGTCCAGCCCCATCTCCACTGGGCAGATCTTCCATGGAACAGATCAGAGCAGTTGACATCACCTAAATGTGGTCTTCCACCTCCAGCCCTGCCCGAGCACCCCTCCAGCCCATTCTTGAGCTGAAACGAAGGCTTCTCTAATCATCTAACCAGTTGCTCACTGTCCCCTGTCTCACCAGCTGAAGAAGCTCAGGAGGAAAGCCTCCAAAACTCCTCAGGAAACTTTGGAGAAGTCCAAAGAGCAGCTGGGGGAGATGGAACTTCGTAAACTGAGGCAGCAGTTCAGGAAGATGGTAGAAAGCCGTAAGACCTTGAACTTCCGTTCCCAACAGAATATTGCAAACCAGCAGTAAGTGACAGCTGGGGCTTTGTAGTGAGCGAGCTTGGAGAAAATCTGGGAGTTGGCTTCCTGGTGTTAACCTTTCTTCACATGTGGCCTCTGGGGCAGGGGCGCACTTCTGAACCCAATCTGGGCACCCAGTGTCATCTCTCTGAAGACTCTGGTTCCAAGAGAGGCCAGCTTGGGCTTCAGTGGGGAGGGGACAGTTCACTACCAGAATCTAGGACGTTTCCATGAACCCATCTCCTGCACCCATGACGCAGGGAAGGACTTAAAGGAGGAGCTGCTTCTGGCTTCTGTTCCTCTCTTCACATGGGTTTTGTTTTTCTCTCTCTGAATATCAGTGCTGGCTGGTGGGGCATAGCTGCCCCCAACTCGTGAGTTAGTGATGAATCATAGGCCATACAGAGCACCTGTCTTGAATCATTTCCAATCCCAAATTCCCAGCAGAGGGACAATCCAATGGGGTCAGGTGTCTACTCCAGGTCCCATGAGCTGTGGCCAGGGGTGCTAGGCCACGGGCTGGGTGGGGGGTCACTCCCAGGGCTCTAGAGCTGGAGGTGGGGGGATGTCCCCAGGGAACAGGGGAGTCACTGAACTGGTCCCCAGGGAACAGGGGAGTCACTGAACTGGTCCCCAGGGAACAGGGGAGTCACTGAACTGTGGTTACTCCAAATGATGTTTCCTACTTGTGTATCCTTATGGGGACTACAAGATAGAGTGTTTGAAATTGGGGCTGCCCTGGATATTACGGTGCCTACCATGTCTTTGGGCAACAGAAAGGTTTTCCCTGGTGTTGACTGAACAAACATTAAATGGGCATTTTAGCTTCCCTCCAGGGGTTTTGTGATGTAACTCCTAGCTACTTCCATAATGTTTATAAGGGTAGAAGGAACTGTCCGTTAATAGAAAGAAAATCTATTAGCTGATGCATGAAGTTCAGAGCGTGCGGAAAAGGGGTTCTTTAGATTTTCCATGAATTTGCCTCACACAGGGTCTCCTCTAGTCCATATGGGATCGTCAGGCACCTTTTCTCAAGACATTTTATTGACATCTGTAGGAAAATTTGTCATTAGGTAGGCATTTCTCAGAAAAGCGTAATAAATCAACAAAATCCATGTTGATGGTTGTCCCTCAGGCCCTGCACTCCACAACCTGCACCCCTGTGCCTGGAAGCCCTGCTTCACAGCCCCCCTCACGGGGGCATCAGGAAAGGCCTCCTTTCTGGTCTCCCTCTGACATCGCCCTTGAATCTTACCCTTCTGTCCCCTCTCCCCCAGCCCCACCTCCTGCGAGATTCTAGCTCTAGGTCAATCCATCTGATCTGGCTTCCCTTTGATGGAATTGAAGGGAAGGGGATGGAAGAGTGGACATTTTAGGTTCTTCAGAGTGAAAACACCTATAAACAGGGCTAGGATGAGGGAAGGCAAGTGGGGCACCCCTTAAAATGTGTGCCCTGGGTGCCTTACTCACCTCGGATGGACCATCCTTTGGCTCTCACCAAATCCACTCTGAAAGCCTACGCCTGGTAGAGTGTTGGGCTCAGTCTCTCCTTTGTTCTCTCTCCACCTTAACGAGGACCCCACGACCACCACCTTCCAGGAATGTGAAAAGTCCCAGGCAGAAAAGTCCCAGGCTGTCATAGGGTTAAAGGACAAAGTGTCTTAGAACTGGGTGTCACCCCCCTAGTCACCAGCCACATATGGCAATTTAAATTTTTAATTAATTACAATTAAATAAAATTTCCAATTCAGTTCCTCTGTTGTGCTAGCCACATTTCAAGGGCTCAGTAGCCACGTTTGCCTAGTGGATGCTATTGGCCAGCACAGCTGGAGAACATTTCCATTGTCGCAGAACATTCCATTGGACACTGCTGCTACAGAGCAGGAGTCAGCAAACTGCAGCCCAGGGGCCCAAACTGGCTGGCCACCTGTTTTTGTAAATAAAGTTTTATTGGAACACCCTCCTGCAGATTTGTTTACATATTGCCCATGGCTGCTTTTTGGGCTGCACGTTGCAACAGAGATTGTATGACCCTTAAAGCCTAAAATATCTACTTTCTGGCCCTTTATGGAAAAAAGTTTGGTTTGCTGACCCCTGCCCTAGAATATTCTTTGATGTTCTAGAGTGGTGCTTCCAAAACTTTAATGTGCGTACACATCACTTGAGGGTCTTGTTACAAAGCAGATTCTGATTCACTGTCTGGGTTGGGGCCTGAGATTCTGCATTTCTGCAAGCTTCCAAAGAAAGCTGGTGCAGCTGGTCTCCGACCACACTGAGCAGCGGGCATAGAGTACCTTGACTTGGCCAGAAACTTGACCCCTGTGCCGTTTTCCTTTGTTTGGTTGCTGTGCAGTCTCCCAAACCTCCTCTCTTCAAAATCTCCCTCTTTATCCACATCCCTCTTCCTTACTCATCCCCACTCCATCTCTTCACCAGAGTAGTCAGAGGAAGAGAAAGGAACAGAGATGCACATCACCCAATTTAGTAAATCATTACCAGTCCAAGCAGAAGAGTTGGTGGAGGCTAAAGGTGATTGTTCAGCTCATGCTGGCACAGAATTGAAAACCTTGGTTTGCCCCTCATTACACAAGATAATTAGCTGTAGTTGGGAAAGTAGGTCTGCAAGTCAGACAGATGCCAGCAGGACTGCTGGCTGGAGGGAACTTGGGGGCTTCAGCCATGGTCAGGTAATGGGCTTTGACAGGCACAGCTGTAAATTGTTCTCTAGGAAAATAGCGCCCCTCAGAGTAGGGCCAAGCAGTAGAAATTAAAGTGAAGTGGGCAATCCGTGCATCTGTGACCCATCTCCTTCTCTCCTGAGCGCTCGGGTGGGAAGTGCCTCTCGGGGCTAAGGTGGACTCGGGGTCCAGGGCTAATCGTGCACTGCTTTCCTAACAGCAAGGAAATCAGGACCTTGCAAGAGGAGCAGAATGAGATCACCCTGATTCTGAGTCTCATAAAGTCCTCAAGGAACTTGAACCTGAATGAGAAAAACTACATGGAGCTGCGCTTCCTGCTGCAAACCAAGGAGGACTATGAATCCTTGATTAGATCGATGAAAATTCTGTTGGCTGAACTGGATGAGAAGGTGTGGTCTTTTTCTTAAGGGGTTAGCCAGAACACAAAGCCAGTGGGGAGGAGGGACAACTCAGGCAATCCAGTATCCACCCAAAATCCACAGTGACTTCTTTGGAGAGCCCCTAAACATGACCATGGTTAACTGCCTCCACCACCAGCATAACCCATTGGTCTCCCAGCTTCTAGGCTTGGCTCAATTAATCTAGTCCTCCATTGGGTTCTTCAGTGCCTTCTCATTACACTTAGAATAAATTCCCAAATACTGTGTCAGTCAGGAGAGGCTAGATTGCTGCAGTAACAAACAGCCCCATCCAAATCTCAGTGGATTTTACAGTAAAGACTTCATCCTCACTCATGCTACATGTTTACTGGGGGTCAACTAGAGGCTCCTATATCTCTTTATTCTGGGACCAGGCCGATGGGCAGCCAGGTGTTGTGACAGTGAGAGAGAGAGAGATTTTTCACACCGGCAATTAAGTGCTTCAGCCTGAAATTGACACGTCACTTCTGTTTATGATTCATTGGCTCAAAATTGATCTTATCCCTCCAGAAGGGGATCCAGGAAATGCAACTCTACCATGTTTCTGGAGGCAAAGAACTACAGACATTTGGGGAATGTGTTAATGATGATGTTCCTTACTATGGCTTGAAGGACCCTGTATGATCTAGTCCCTGCCTACCCCTCTGGCCTCATCCCATGTCATTCCCCCCTAAACTCGTCTTTCTCTAGCCACAACAGAATTGTCTTCACATACTGTGAGGCTTGCCTCACCTCAGTACCTTGGCACAGGCTCCCTCCCTCCTGCCCCCCATTCTTCACCCTACCTGCTGCTCCTTCAGGTCTCAACTTAAATGTGATTTTCTCAGAGAGA
>PVKY010007735.1:0-14653 GCA_004027775.1 Bradypus variegatus
CTGTGATGGTAATATGAGGTTCAGGGGAGCTTCTATAGTGCAGGAAAATGGAATTCGCAGAAGCATCTTTCCCAATCCTATTTTGCCACTAATTTATAATGGCCCTCAAAACCAAGCTGCTGGAGCAGGGCAATGGGGTGAGATGGTGGGGAGGATGGGGGAAACAAAGGGTTAGCCAGTCCTCTTCTGCTTTTCCTTGATTTGTGGCAATCTCTGTGTATAAGTGAAAAGCCCAACTTCTCTCCAAGAGTCTATCTTTGTTATTGGGGCACAAAGTCTAAACAATTCTAACTCACGGTTTTAGACTTATGTCCACTCTTTCCACCAAAAGGACATCTGGTCATTGTGGATCGAGTGGCCACCATAGTGAGTAAAGTGGTATAATCCACACAGAATGTCATGTGGATATTTGTTGGACCTAACTCTGGCCTTGACCATACTCTTTTCTTACTTATACCCATGGTCCTTGTCCTAATATGCCTTGCTCCATGGGAGAACAGTAGCTATGTCTGATAATATAAAACACCACAAAGAATTCTAGGCTATCCAGTAAAATCAGGAAATGTTGGGAAATTTATAAGAGGAACAGTGGTAACTTGTCTAGGCCGAAAAAGCAGGAGGAGGCTCTAACAGAACGATTATTTACAGGTTAACATCAAAAAAAGTTTAGTGAGTCCTATTCGCATGTGAGTTTTTGCATAGCTATGTCAAAATGCCATGGATAAAATTACTCATGTAATTATGTCATTGTGAAGAGTTACTGTTTTCAAATTCATGGGAAAACAGATTTGTGTGTCTAACATTGAACTTCCCCTCATTTTGTGGGATGTGAGCTCAAGTTATTTTACATGGGAATTCAACAAAGGAGGTTCAGAATGTTGAGAGAACTTAATCATCATTCTGGATGTAAGTTAAAGAAAAGAGGAAGAGAAAAAGGGAGAACAGGAAGAAGGAATAGGAAGAGAAGCAAGGGGAAGAAAAAAAAAACCTGAGTTTTGCACCCTTTGTTTTTTCCAAAGCTGCTCTCAGGACAAGTTTCCCTCAACACATACTTATATATACCCAGCTTTGAATTCAAGATACAAATGCAACCTGGCTACAGTCCGCCTCCCAGTTGTATTCCCCAGAACTCCCTTAATCAATTCCATCCTATCAGTCCAATAAGCCCTACAAATTCCTGTCTTCTGTCTTCATTCACAGAATCTCAGAGTTGGAAAATTCAGAACTCATCTGTTCCAACTGTCTGCCAGATGCCTGACTCCTTGCTACACATTTTTTTCTCAGTTGGGCTGAACTCTTACCTAGTTGAACTTTCATTCATTTTTCCCAGTGAAGACCATAGAATAATTTTACACAGTATTACTCTCAGGGGAAAGCTAGAAAAGAAAAAGTAAGAACACTGTAGTTTAAACTCAGGTTAAGTTCTTCTCACATCTTAATTATAATTTTAGAAAAACAATTTAATCTGATTATGAAAGATTAAGTCTAGAGTAATTTCATTTCTGTCCAAATAAACACATACATGGGGGGATGGGGGAGTCGCTACATAAATACATTAAGTATCACTGTAAATAAAGTCATGGATCTGGATGCTTTTTTTCTTAATTTGTTTAGTAAGATAGCATTTCCTATTTTAACCCTTTCAAGTGAAAATTTCGGTGTTGTTAATTACATTTACAATGTTGTACCACCATCATAGTCATCCATTACCAAAACTTGTTCCTCACCCCAATAGAAGAAACCCATTAAGCATTAACTCCACATTCCCCACCCCCACCATAAGTTTTTTTTTTTAACTTTTTATTTTGAAATACTTTCAAATTTACAGGACAATTACAAAAAGGATACAAACCCCATAAAGATCTCCAACATATCCCCATCTCCCCAGATCTACCAATTTATACATTTAGACACATTAGCCATATCATTCTATCAAATATCTATCTTTCAATTCATTTTCTGAAACTTGAATGTAGGTTTTATACATTATGCTCCCTGAACACTTAATACTACCATGTATATTTCCAAAGAACAAGGATATTTACTCATGTATCCACCCTAAGTACAATTATCAAGTTCAAGAAATTTAACATTGATATAAAGCTTATAGTCTATATTCAAATTTTTCATCTGTCCCATTAATGTCCTTTTGAAACTTCTCCCTTCTTAGATCCCATCCAGGATCATGTATTGCCTTTAATTGTCATTTTTTCTTTTGTTGCCCTATGGAAACACATATAGAACATGAATTTTCCCATCTCAACCACTTCTAAGCAAACCATTCAGTGGGATTAATCACAATGTTGTGATATCCTCACTATGTTCCATTACTAAAACTTTCCCATCTCCCCTATCAGAAACCTTATGCCCATTTTGCATTAACTCTCCTTGCCTTGTCCCCAACTGGCAACCTGTACTCTAATTTCTGTCTCTATGAGCTTGCATAACTCCAATAGTTACTATACATCCTAAATATGTAAAATATGTAAAAAATGTCCTTTGCTTTGATACCTAACTTCAATAGTATACCCAAATTATGTTCCTATATCCCTCTGTTCCTCAATCTTTATAAGTTCTTGAAAAAATTACATTTATATTATATATTATTAGTCCAAAACCACTGATTTCTCATTACATTTTATGTATTTGCCTTTTAGATTCTATAGGAAGTAAAAACAAGAGTTACAAGCCAAAAAAATGCAATAACACTAGCATTTATATGTACCTATGTCATTACCCTTATCAGATACCTTTATTTCTTCATGTAACGTCTATCTATTGTCTATTGTTCTTTCCTTTCAACCTGAAAAACTCTCTTTAGCATCTCTTGTAGAACCAGTCTAGTGATGACAAGGTCCTTCAGCTTGTATTTATCTGGTAATGCCTTGATCTCTCCCTCATTTTTAAAAGACAGTTTTGCCAGGTATAGAATTCTTGGTTGGCAGCTTTTTGCTTTCAGCACTTTAAATGTCATCCCACTGCTTTCTTGACTCCATTGTTTCCGATGAGAAATTGGCATTTAATCTTATTGGGAGACCCTTATACGTGACACTTTGCTTGTTTCTGGCAGCTTTCAGAATTCTCTCTTTATCTTTGGCATTCAATAATTTGATTATAATATGCCAAGGTAAGATCTATTTGGGTTTATCCTTTTTGGATTTCACTGAGCTTCTTTGCTGTGTGTATCCATTCCTTTCATTAAATTTGGGAAGTCCTCAGCCATTATTTCTTTGAATATTCCCTCTGCCCCTTTCTCTCTTTCTTCTCTTTCTGGGACTTCCACAATGCATTTATTGGTGTGCTTGATGGTGTCCCATGGGTTCCTCAGGCTCTGTTCACTTTTCTTCATTCGTTCCTCTTTCTGCTCCTCAGACTAAATGATTCCAATTGTCTTATCTTCAAGTTCACTGATTCTTCTGCCAGCTCCAATCTGCTGTTGAACATCTCTAAGGAATTTTTAATTTCTGTTACTGTGGTTTTCAGCTGTTTGTTTACTTCTCATAATTTCCATTTCCTATGGATATCCTCTTTGTGTTCATCTAGAATTTTTCTGTTTTCCTCAAGCTATTTGTTATTTTCCTTTAGCTCTGTGAGCATATTTAGGACCACTTTAAATAAAGTCTTTTTGGTGGAATGTCCTAGCTCTGATCCTCCTCATTGATGGTTTCTAATGTTTTAATGTTTTATAATCTTTGTTGAACCTGGACATTTTGATGTTTTAATGTGTAATCATTGGAATTTGGACTCTCAGGTGTCTATTCCTTAAGCTTGTCACCAGCTTGTGTCATGACAGAGCTTTCTCTGAGTTAGGAGTGAACGACAAAAGAAAATGTGGAATGAAAGCAAACACCTTTCCCAGTCTTTGCAGATTGACCTGTGCAAGTGCTCTCCATCAGAGCTTATCCATACAATTAATTTAGAGAATAGTTACAGGCCAGAGTATAAGGGTTGCCCTGATCTTTTCTGTGTATGCATCTTGTTTTGGTCATACACGTGTGGCCCTAAGAATTCCTCCATTTAAACAGATAAAACTATCCCCTCTTCCTTAGGAAACAATTTCTTCAAGTTACAGACACTGCACTGTAAGGTCTACTACCAACAATTCTTTGCCCCAGGGATCCACTTGACTGCTCTCCCACAATGTTCTTTAGGACAACTCTCTGAGCTGCCTTCTACATGTATGGCAGGATGTGGAGCAGTGAGTCCTACAGGCCACCACCAGACAGATTCAGCCAGACATAATGCGTATTTGTATGTGCTCCCAGTATGTGCATGAGGGTTACTCTGCTCCCTCCGGAACCAAGACCTGGGAACTAAGCTCAGGACAGCTCCATGCTAAGCCAGTAAGGGGGAAAAGAGGGGCCAGCAAGGATGCCAGGAGATCCTACCACTTTTAAGTAGCATTTTTCTTTTTCTTCTTTTTTTTGGTGGGAAGCCAAAAATTGTGATAATTTAAAATTGTACAATTGTTTTGACACTCTACTCACCCTATCCACACATTTAGTCTCTTAAAATTTTAGGAAAAAGCCAAACAATCACAGGTATAATCTGTTTAATAAATTTACCCATCAGTTCCTATTCACAGCATCCAATATTACTTTGAAATACCAGGCAGAAACAGCAGTGGCAAATAGTAAATTTCAGACCTCTCAGAGTTTAAAAGTTTAGGTTCTCTGACCATTCAGTATTGCAGTGGCACTTTTCCAGAATTGGTACCTCTCCACATTTGGGGAACTTTAAATGTATCAATGAAAAAAGCTTTTTCTCCTTCAAGGGGAAGAAAAAGTCACTCCTCAAACCCCAGCAGAACTGACTGGGAGGTCTTTCCTCCTATCCCATGTCTTCAGGCTCATGTTTGCAGTGAAGCAAGAGACCAAAACCTAACTTGATTTACAGGAAAAAGACAGTGATGTCTATAAAGGGAGTGACCAGAAACAATTTCTTTACCCCCGCATCCAATGTATGTGTTTCACAGAAAAAAAAACCAAAAATAGCAAATCCACTAATTGCAACAGCTAGATTTACAAAATCCAAGGGTAGTGGAAGGCAGGAAGAGGGGAGGGTAGGAGGGTAAATGGCACAGGGAGAAAAACAAAGTATTCAAATCAGTCCAGACACAGTGGCTGGCAAAAGCTAGAAAATAGCTGCAGAGAAACCTGTGGTCCCTTCAGACTCAGTGGTGTTAAAAATCCACATACTGGCCCCTTCTCTCTCTAAGCCCACTCAGCAGGTAAACTCACTGCCTTCCCCTCTACCTGGGAGGAGGAGAAGAGGCACAACTGGAAAAGGTATGCTTTGCCAGGGGTCTTTGCTTCATTGGTGCTGATGGTGAATAAAGGAAAGAAGACAGAGAAGAGGCAGCCACTGATAATGTATGAAGACTGCATTGCTGTGAGAAACACTAAGGGCAAAGCAAATCCTAAGTAGTAAGGCCAATTCCTTTCTATATTTGACATGACTCCCAGGGGTGTGAATCCCGCTGGCAACACAGGAAATGACTCTTGGAGATGAGCCTGGACCCAGCACTGTGGGATTGAGAGGATCTTCTTGATCAAAAGGGGGAAGACAGATGAAACAAAATAAGGTTCCGGTGGCTGAGAGATTTCAAATGGAGTCGAGAGGTCACTCTAGAGGGTATTCTTTATATAGATATCACTTTTTAGTTTTTAGTGTTTTGGAATGGCTAGAGGGAAATACCTGAAGCTGTCAAACTGCAACCCAGTGGTCTTGATTCTTGAAGATGATTGTATAACTATGTAGCTTGCACAGTCTGACTGTGTGATTGTGAAAACCTTGTGGCTCTCACTCCCTTTATCCAGTGCATGGACACATGAATGGAAAAATGGGGACAAAAATAGATGAAGAATAGGGTGGGATGGAGGGAATGGAAAGATTTAGGTGTTCTTGTTTGCTTTTATTTTTAAAGTAAGGAAAACATTCAAAAATTGATTCTGAAGATGAACACACAAATATATGATGGTACCGTGAATAAGCAATAGTATACTGTGGATGACTGTAGGTCTGTGAACATATCTCAATCAAATCTTATTTTAAAAAGGTAAATGAACAATGGGGGGAAGGAGGAGAATGGGATGTTCTGGATGTTCCTTTTCATTTTCATTTTCATTTTATTTTTTGGAGTAATGAAAATGGTCAAAGATTGATTGTGGTGAGGAATGAACAACTATGTGACGATACTGTGAACAACTGATTGTACACTTTGAATGATTGTATGTTGTGTGAATCTAGCCTAATAAAATTGCATTTAAAAAAATCCACATACGGTATCAGAGAATTCTGCCTTATATGCATCTGAGAAAAAATTCCAATTCCTCAGAGAAAAGGGAATATGCAGGGGGCCCTTGAAAGAGTGGGTCCTGCCTTCCCTAGGTAAAGGAAGGTAAACACTGTAAAGATCTGCCACAGCCTCCTTCCAATCCCACCCACCCCCTTCAGATGACAGGAGATTCAGTGGCCTGCAGCCACCTTCAATTTGGCAGGCAATGCATATGGTGAAGAGAACTTCTCCGCAGAGGTTGAGCCACTCAGGGCAGACTGCAGACAGACCAACTCGTGGAATAGTCTGTTGTTTAAGAAACCCACCAAGGAGAAGAGGCACAACTGGAAAAGGTATGCTTTGCCAGGGGTCTTTGTTTCATTGGTGCTGATGGTGAACAAAGGAAAGAAGACAGAGAAGAGACAGCCACTGATAATGTATGAAGACTGTATTGCTGTGAGAAATGCTAAGGGCAAACCAAATCCTAAGTAGTAAGGCCAATTCCTTTCTATATTTGACAACCTCTGGTGCATTTCAATTCCATTATTGAACCAACAATATTCGAAGCAGTAAACAGAGTAGAGAAGGGACATATGCAAGAGATTAACCAGCTGACCAATGAGATGGATGGAAAGAGACTCACAAACATCCCCTGGATGAAGAAAAGAGCCTGTAGCAAAAGATTGAGGAGCACGTCAGCATTTATGTTGATGACATTAGGGAACGAGTGTTACCTCAAATGCCAGATCAGCTATATCCTGAAACCAGGTGGCACTGACAATTTTGCTAAGCACAAACATGGGGAGCACCCAAAGAGCACTGAAAATTGACACAAGGTAGAATTCCAGCCACGACCAAATATCGCCATGTAGCAATGAATCACCAATAATGTGTGCTGTTACTGACCGAATAAACACTCAATAAACACTCAATAAAACAGGAGGAAACTGCACCAGAATACTCCGGCATTCCAGGCGCGGCACTGGAAAATTCTGTTAACATTACTTGGTTCACTCTCCTGCTTCCCTCTATGCTCTTGGCTCTCCACTGTGCCAAGACACTACTTGTTCTTCTCCACCGCTGCTCCCCTCTCTTTTGCTGGACTTGAGCACCCGGCTTTGAGATGGTACAAATAACCCAGATGGAGTCTTTGATTCCCCTGCCAAGGTCCTGGAGAAAGATTTTGACACTGTCACCATCTCTTCACCACCCCAACTACCCACTACACAGAGGAGTGAGAAGCACCCCCAAATCTCTCATCTTGAAGGACCAGGCAGATCTACCACGTGGGCTCTGGCTGGCGGGCACTCGCCCAACAGGTGAGCTCTGGGCCGCTCCGTGCTGGCGCCGCTCCGGCAGCAGCTCTCCCAGGGCCGGCATTGCAGCCGCACTGGGCATGCCCAGGCGCAGGGGCTGCCGGGAAGTCCGGGGACAACTAGCCCAGGCGCTGAGCCGAGACCGTGTGGGGCGACGCAGGATCTGGGGTACATGCTCCCGGCCTCCTCTCCGCTCTGCTTTTAGTAGCCTCACCCAGTTACTGCAGTCTTTTAACTGTTTTATGGAGTGTTGAGAAAGATGTTTCTACCAATTCTTGCTGATTGTTCAAAGCTTCTGCTGGGGGATGGAGCCCTGAAGCCTCTCACTCCGCCATCATCAAAAAGGTTGGGGACATTTTCGTTTCTGTTTTTGTTTATTTGTATTTTCTAACTTTTCTTCAGTGAAGGTGTACTCGTTTCCTAGGGCTGCCATAACAAAGTACCCCAAATTTGGTGGCTTAAAACAATAAAAATGTAATCGTTCACTGCTCTGGAGGATCAGAAATCAACTTGTCGGCAGTGTCACGCTCCCTCCCTGTCTCTTCCAGCTTCCCTGGTGGCTCCAACTGCTCCTTGGCTTGTGGCTGTGTCACTCCAATCTCTGCCTGTCTTCCCAGGCTTCTCCTCTTCACAGTCTCTTCTTCTGTCTGTGTCTTGTCCTCTTCTTATGAGGACATTTGTCATTGTATTTAGGGCCCACTTGGACAATCCAGGATGATCTCAGCTCTCGATTCTTAACTTAATTACGCTGTACACTCCTTTTCCACAAATAAGGTTATATTCACAAGTTCCAGGTCAACATATCTTTTGGGGGCCAACATTCATCCCACTTCATAAGGTTTATTATTTCTTCAATAAGTGAGGGAATTATTTACGAAGTATGTGAATAGAATTAAGGTAACAATTAGTTATAAAATAATACTTAATTTTTAATGAACAAAAAATATGAATTAATTTTTAAATGTACTTGGAAAACTTGGGTTTAGTGTACTTAATTAAAGAAATGGAGTGAAAGAACTGAAGATAACCTCATATATCCAAGGAAAGAGAAATTAGGTTTATGAAGAACAAAGCCAATCCATAATACATAACTTTGATGTTGAGATAACAGAGCACAAAGGACTGGTGTATTCCCAGGACAAATGTCATTTTTCTCTTTGTTTGAGCCTACACCTAGCTCTTCATTCATTCCACACATATTTCCTAGGATTTACTTTATATCAAGCTTGTGCTAAGTCTTGGGTGGGAATTCAAAGATAAATAAGAGATGGTTCTTTCCCTCAAGGTGCTTACACCTGCTTGCTTGGCAAGGAAGCATCCAAGTAGGTAACACAATACTCCTCTTAGAAGCCATTTTCCAGGTAGTTCAGTTAACCATGCCGCATTTTCTCTCTACATCTCACAGTCACTGGAGATGTAGTGACCTAAAAGGAGGATTCAGGAGGTCTTTTTGTGTTGGTATCTTCAACTTCTGATATTGCTAGCAGGGTTAGATTCTGTCAGTCTCCTGTGTCTTTTCCTTGCAAGTATTAAGTATGGGTAGTCAGGACATTCTGTCCAAAAATAATCTCTTCACCTTTACATTTGGTTCAATAGCCATAAGCAAGGTCTTTTTAGTCTCTTCTACATCGTTTTCTCTCTTAACTAATTCTTAAATACTAAAATCCTGGTAACGTAGATGAATGAGGGAATTGAACTCATCAAATTATCCATGAAACCTATTCTTCCTTCATTCTGTTCATCCAATTCAACAGTAAACCTCCTTCTCCATTGCTTCCACCACTGTCCATGCCTTCCTCAATTCTCCCCAGACAACTGCAGTAGCCTCCTTATGGGGCTCCCTGTTTCCCCTCACTACAAGTTATTCTCTGAATAAAACCCAACAGAATCTAATCCATTGTATTTTTTTTTAATTAGAGCAGTTGTAGGTTTACAGAAACTTCTTTCAGAATGTACAGAGTTCCCACACACACAGTTTTCCCTATTATTAACATCCAAATTTATGTTTTTTAAAACATAAATTATACCATGTCACTTTTGGGGCAATAGAATTTTTAAAAAATATCTTCTCCCAACTGAGAAAACCCCTCCAACAAAGGTTGAAGAGAAAGAAAAACAATTTTATTATTGGGGAAGTATTAAACCAGAATGTGATCATCACTGGCAATTCACAAAGAGATTGCCAAAACAGAAAGAAAGCTCACCCTTTTTTAAACAGCTAAGTGCATACAACCCATTACATACATGTTCTCAAGATATCTTTATGACCTGAAGTAGGCTTGCAATTTGGAGCCAAAAGCCAACTGAAGTTATACTCATGTCCTCCCAGGAAGACTGGGAGATGAGGGCACTGTCATCCTTGATGAATTACATTTCAAAGAAATGGCTTGAGAAAATATTTCTTGAGTTGTGAAATTTGCAAGGGGCTTGTTTAACCTTTAAAGGAAAGATTTACATACATTTCAAAGGGACAGAGAAAGAACTTACAAGTTTTCTAAAATAAATGTTGAAAGAGAAATGAGGAAGGAGGAAGTCTCTTTGCTTTTTTGCAAAAGGGAAAATTAATTCCTTTTTTCTTTTATGGATTTGTATTTACCTTTACACACTCCTCTGCTTAACACTACTCTGGCTCATTGCAGACAGAGAAACGTCTATGACCCTGAACTGGCTTGCACGGTGCTACATGTATTGGCCACTGTCTACTCTCTTCCTAGACACCAAGCTCCACCACCTTGACCTCCTTTTGGTTTCTAGAGAGCAGACCAAATTCACTCCTAAACAAGAGCTTTTGCTCCAACCTTTCCCTCTGCCTGGCATGCTTGCCACTGACTTTTGCATTGCTGGTTCTTTCATGCCATTCAGATCAAAGCTTCAGTGTCAACTCCATAGAGAGACCTTCCCTGACTCTTCTGAAATAGCCACCCAGCCGTTCTCTACCATATCGTTATACTTTGAATCTCTGCAAAGTACTTATCATTACCAGATGATTCTCTTTTTTTCTTTCTTTAGTGGCTTATTTCCTGAGCTGTCATTAGAATGTAAGCTCCACAAAAGCAAGGACCTTGTGTATCTTGTTCATTGCTTTGCTGCGATTGATGCCCAGCACAAAGTGGACACAAAATAATTAATGGTGAATAAATATGTTAAATGAATAAAAGAAGATGGTTACTACTCCAGAGGTGATGAGCTTGATCTTGTATCCATTATACAGGCTCTTTCATTCATTCACTTTTTCAAAAACATTTATTGAGTTTCTATTATATGCCAAAACAAAGATGGATTTAATTAATTCCTTATCCTCCTGAAATTCAAGGGACCATGGCTAAGAAAATGTTTATAATGTGATATGCTAGGTGTTATGTTGAAAGTGTGGAAGGGTTGGCTGGAGATGCTTCAGAGGGGAGGAGAGGCTATACCCGAATATTAAAGAATGAATTCACCAAATGGAGGGGGAAACAAGAGCCCAGAGAGTTGAAAAGAGGATAGACTTTCAGGGAAGATGGAAAATGTAGACTGCCATCAAATCACAGAAGGCCTTATTCAAGAGTTTGAACTTTATCCTGGAGGGTTTTAAGAAGGCAGGTTTCATGAAGGATTTTAAGAAGAGAAGGAAACTTTATGGCTTTCAAGTAAAATTTCATTCTTGTAGTGGAGTAATAAATGAATTAAATGGGGACAATGAATACAGAGAGATCCATATGGAAGTTACTAGAATAATCAGATGATTACAACTAGACTACAGAAAGGGCTGAGACAATGGAGAAGAATGATAGATTCCAAGGATATTTAGGGGGTAAAGTTAATAGGACTTGGTGGTCAACTGGGGATTGTCAGGCTATAGAATCCATTAAGATTGGACTGACACCTTGTCATAGTTGTATGTCCTAACACAAAGTCTCTGAGTCAATGGAAGGAAGGGAGGAAGGAAGAAGGAAGGAAGGGAGGAAGGGAGGGAGGGAGGGATGGAGGAAAGGAGGAAGGGGGGAAGGAAGGAGGGGAAGGAGGGGGGAGGAAGAAAGAGGGGGAGGAAGGGAGGGAGGGAAGAAGGGAAGGAGAGAGGGAGGAAAATTATAAGGTTACTCCCAATTTCCAGTGTGGACAACTGGGTGGGTCCTGATACCATTATCAATATGTGGGCACAAGAAGAGAAGTTGGCTGGGGAAGAGGAAGATAAATTCTATTTAGGAAATAATGAATTTATAGCACCTGCTTGGTAGCCACGTAGGTACATCTAATAATCTTGGATTATGAGTCTGAAACTTGGGAGAAAAGATGAATACATGTGGCAGGCAGCTAATATTCTGCAAAATGGTAAAATCATTTAGGCAGAATGTGTGGAGGGGGAAAGGAGTGAGCCATGAACACAGTCCTGGATAATATGAATTTTTGTTGAGTAGATAGAGATTGGAGAGTCCCAAAGGAAGACTAAGAAAGAACAAACAGGTAGGGAGAGAATCAGACACTAATGCTAATATTATTACTACTAGTAATAATAGCAATAATAATAACAATAATCAAAGCAGCAGCAATAATAATAGTAGCTGCCATTGATGTAAAGAGCAGGGAAGAAAAGTGGTAAAATTCAGTTCTGATAGTCTGGTTTTGTTTACTGGGTTTTTGTTTGCATGTTTTTGATAATTAGGAGACCAGGTTATGTGCTGAAATGGAGATAGGAATGAAGCACAATGTTGAGAAAAACAGGAATTTAGAATAGCTGTGATGGAAAAATGAATAAAACAAACTTAATAGAGCTGTGTGAACACTTTAATGAACAATGAGGACTAAATTAAGATTAGGGAACAGAAATTTCTAGTGACAACAAACATGATTATTTGTGTTATTTTGGGGGACATTGTTCAGCCTCAGACAAAGCAGGGATCTGAATTTATATTGGATTGGGGAGTTGGGGATATAGGTATGATGGAAAAATAAGAAATAAAGAGTTCATATTTAGTCTTTAGTGATCAGCAATGAAGATAGACAAATGTAACTAGGAAAAAAAAGTCATGCACAAAACTGTGATAGCTAGTCTCCAATAAGACCCCTGGGGATACTCTACTCTTGGCATTAACCCCTTGTGTAGCCTCTTCCACACTATACCAGGATTGGTCTTGGTGACAAAGTACATATAAGCTGAAGTGGAAGTGATAGGTATATCATTCCTGAGACTGGGTTATAAATGACTGGATTACATCTTGTGCCATCTCCAAATTGGTTGCTTTTGATTGGATCATTCACTGTGTTGAAAAACATACCATGTTTTGAGGACACACACAGGGAGCCAGTGAAAATGCCCGCTGACAAGGAAAAGAGGCCTTTCGTCAACAGCCAAAAAGGAAGTGAGGCCAGCCAATAGCCACGTGAGTGAGGTTGGAAGTGAACTCTCCAGCGAGTGAGCTTTAACATGACTACAACACTGGCCAACAAGTCTACTGTGACCTGGTGAGAGCCCCTGAACCAGAACCAGCCAGCTTAGTTGCTCCTGGATTCCTGACCCTCAGAAACTATGTTAGATAATACGTGTTTGTTGTTATAAGCTGCTAAGTTTGGGCTTAATTTTTTATGCAGAAATAGATATCTAATACATGCGCACACAGCAGACTGAGGAAATAGAAATCTCTTGCCTAAAAATTAAAAGAATCTTTTCAAGTTTAAATTTTAAAGCTTCAGTTGATTTTCACGGAGCTAAGAATGATAGGTGTGACTCGTGGGGGCAGGGTGGGTGATGGCGCTATGTTTCTTATTCCAAAAATTGTTGGATCCAAAAATGAAAACAACCCAAGTGTTCATCAACCAATGAATGGATAAACAAAATGGAATAAGTACATATGATGGAATATTATTCCAGCAGGAAGAAGAAATGAAGTCCTGAAGCACGTGACAACATGGATGAACCTTGAGGACATTATGTTGAGTAAAATAAATCAGACAAGAGGATAAATATTATAAGATCTCACTAATATGAAGTAATTATAATATGTAAACTCATGGACATAAAATCTAGAATATAGGATACCAGGAGATAGAATGAGGCTGGAGAAGGGGGAGTAATTGCTTAACATGTGCAGAATTTTTAACTAGGTTGAAGTTAAATGTTCGGAAATGGATAGAGGTGATGGTGGCACATTATTGTGAGTATAATTAACAGCATTGAATTGTGTGAGAATGTGGTTGAAAGGGGAAGCTTAGAGTCATGTATATCACCAGAAGGAAAGCTGGAGGTAAAAACATGGAAATGTATAACACAGTAAATCTTGTGGTGGACAATGACTGTGATTAAAGTACAAATATAGAAAAAGTTCTTTCAAGAACTAGAACAAAGGTACAACACTGTTACAAGGAGTTAAAGTGGTATATGAGGGGAAAATGCACCTATTGCAAACTATGGACTATAGTTAACAGTAATATCTTAATATTCCTTCATCAACAGTATCAAATGTACCACACCAATGCTAGGGATCAGTGATAGATTGGTATTAGGAGTACGGGATGTTCTGGGTTTTCTTTTCTTTTTTTTTTGGAGTAATGAAAATTTGTAAAATGATTGTTGTGATGAATTGCATTGTATGCGTTGGATGGATTGTATGGTGTGTGAATATATCTCAATAAAATTTCATCTTTTAAAAAAAAGTTGTGGGACGACCCACGTGGAGGAAGGAAGCAGAGAGGAGAGACACAGGAAAGGAACTAACACTGACCTGCAACATAATGTGCGTTTTTAGCACCACTGCCAGTGTTATGAAAGAAGTGGCCTCACGTATTATGAATAGCAGTCTGGAAAATGATTTTCCCTTCCTTAGGGCCTTATATGAGGCTGCAATAAGAAAACACCCTAGGAGTCTTTGAGGCCCTTTTTTCTATCTGAGGTTCTACTAGACATCACCTTAAACGTTGAGGAGGTCATCAGGCACACCCTGATTTACTCTTTCTTACTTTGAAAATGTTTTGCCTTCTAGTAAGGCTGCGGGTGAAAAATTATCTTATTTTTTCAACTCAGTAAGTCCTGGGCTGTTCCTATTTCCTCTGCATTCTGCTTGCAAAGAGTACAGTTCCTTCTTTA
>PVKY010007736.1:0-14649 GCA_004027775.1 Bradypus variegatus
ATATCCATCTAGGGTTTTACTCCAGGCTTCCCTCCACCCACCTTTTGTGAATTCATTTTCTAGCTTAGAATAAGTCTCTTAAAAGATCTTCTCTCCTTAGTGTCTCTCTGCCACCGAGGCACTCTCAGAAAGCGGAAGTCAGCCATTCATCCTTGCATGCAGCACTTTTACAGCTATTTCTCACTGTCATGATTCCCTGGGAGCTTTACATGTTCAGAAGCACGCAGAGGGGGCCTGTAGGATCCTAGCGGCTATACAGCCTGACTTTTAAACTCACCCAGGATATCTGGCCCTCTGATCTGAACGTCCCAAGTGCCTTTTCATCAGATGGTATGTTCTGTTTTGTCAGTGTATCTCATGCCTTTTAAATAAGGTGTTCTAATCTTCAATATGTTGATTAAATTAGGAGTTTGGGGACCTAGACAAAAATAAAAGGTATTCTCTCAATGAGTCTACTCTTGGCTCAGATGTAAAAGGGCATAGCATCCCTGAAGTCACCTGCTTCATGTATCCACAAAGATCATGAGTTCAATCTCAACTACATCATCACCTTAAACAGGTGAAGTGGGCCAAAGAGTAGGTGCAAACAACATCCAGCAGAAACATCTTTAGCTCAGATCAGAAGCAACAAACATAATAAGGAGAGAGGCCAAGACTGTACTAGTGCAATTATTTTTTTATTGACCCCAAAATGCATTTTATTCTGATCAGCAGAAAAAAACAAAATTTCACCTTGTCCTTAAGTGACATATCCATCAGCATTTTACAGCTCTGAGGGCAGGTTTTTGAAGGTTCATTCATTCATCCATTTGGCACATGAAGCATTCATTCCATGAGTGTCCACTGTGAGTCGGGCACTGCCCAGGCTCCAGGGATACACACAATGGTCCCAGAACACGAATATCTCTGCCCCCATGGATCTTCTGCTCTACGAGGTGAAGAAGCAATGAGACAAATTCACTGACAAAGTAATGACACAGTGTTGAGTCTAATGAAGGCAATGGGGAAACAAGATGGAGGGTGCCAGGGTGGGAGGGGTTTACTTTAACTCACATGGTCAAGGAGAAGATGTTTGAGCTGAAACCTAAGCACTAGCTAACTAGGAGGCAGCCAGCCCAGAGTCTGGAGGAAATAAGTTCCAGGGGGAGGGATCAGTAAGTACGACATCCCTGAAGCAACAAACTCGGCATGGTGGACGGCAGAAGGAGGGCCTGTGTAGCTGGACCTCTGCTACGAAGGGGAGGAGAGGGAGCAGGGGCTGGATCAAGCAGAACCTGGTAGACCCTCCTAGAAAGTTTGGGTTTTTCCTGAACCACAGTGGGAAGGGCATTGGAGTATGATAAGGAGAGGGACTGAAGATCTAATATACATGACAAAATGGTCACTCTGGCTGTAGGGAGGCTGATGGGCTCTGGAGCAGGTCTAGGCAGAGTGGAAACCAGCCCCTCAAGCAGGAGTCTATGGCGGTGATCCAGGCTGGAGATGATGCTTTCACATTAACTCAAAGAGGAGAGATGTGCATTCAGGCCAGAGTGTGGTTTTCCAAATTGAAAATGGGCTCAGAGCCCTCAGTCCCTAAGCAGAATTTTCCAAGAGGAAAAGCTATTATGTGCTTTTAGGTAATAATCATGGATGGAGTGAACTTCAACCTTGATGGATATTTCCATTTCCTGTGACTGAGGCAACAAATTATCACAGATGGTGGCATAAAACAACAAGAATTTATTGTCTTCCAATCCTGGAGGCCAGGAGTCCAAAATCAAGGAGTCGGCAGGGTTGGTTTGTTCCTTCTGGAGGCTGTAAGGGAGAAAATGCCCACTGCTTCTCTCCTGGCTTCTGGGGGCAGCCGTCGGGGCACCTTGACTTATGACTGCCTCACTCCAGTTCCTTGCCTCCATCTTCACATCACCTTCCTTTTTGCATCTTTTTCTGTTCTGTCTCTTATAAGAACGCCAGTCACTGGGTTTAGGACCCACCTAATGGGATGACCTCATCTTGAGAACCTCATCTTAACTGCAAAGAACCTTGATCCAAACAAGGTCACAGTCTAAGTTTCCAAGTGAACATGAATTTTGGGAAGAGAATATTCCATCCACTGCAATAGATTATGCTGACTTTAGATCTGTGCTGGCCTTGTATCTATGAGAGGATAGTTGGAGTGGCATCCTAATATATTATCCCATAGATACAGGAAGCCAAAGATAAACCTCTCATGTCTGTAGAGTGTTTCATACCCCATTGGCAGAGGTCCCTTAAATCCCTGGCTATCAATGGCTGTGATGGGAGTAGTGTTCTTTCCTCTGGGATGAGGCTCAAGTTTTCAGGGTAAGGAAATGGGCATCCCGGCACCCTACCCAGGCCTTTGGAAGTTTCTAGCCACTGGAAGAGGCCTTCTTTCCTTTCAACCAGACAAAAAGCCAGTCATAAGACAGAGTAGGGGGCTCTTCTCTCAGTGCCAAACACAAGTCCTGACCTGCCAGCTCCCCCAGGCCTGGGGGATTTAGGTGGTTCTTCCTGCCCATCCTTTGGGCCTTTGAGAAGTGAACAGCCAGAAGGATGATCCAGCACTTCTGTGAGCTCAAATTAGACATTTAATTCTTATCATTCTTCAGCTAAAAACTAAGCTGCTGACACAGAGTCCTGCATGCTTCAGTGCAGGTGACAAGCTTTTGTTATCTGCCAGTTTTCACCAGAAAAGAAGACAATAAGACTTGCAGCATTGCCATCTGTTTGCCACACCTGCCCTGACCCTGTCTACAGCAACGCACGTTATCGCAAGCAGCTGGCATGTGATGGGAATTTGATAGAACAACTCTTCTTCTTTCCTAATGTCTGTATGTATAATGAAGTGTTTGGGGCCAAAGAATTTCTTCCACTTGGCATGGTCCACAAGAAACCGAGCTTTGTTAGGGCAAGAACTTGCCCCAGTAACTATTATACCCCATTTGCAATCCCAATTTCTTTGCTAATACACTTCTTTCTCTCTTGCTTGCAGCTCAAAATACTGGAATTTCAACTTTGTATAGGAATTCATATGGTGCGCCCGCTGAAGACATCAAACATAACCAGGTAAAGGAAATGCATGGGTATTCATCTTCCATTCAACTCAGGTGAAATATCCTGGATTTTTTAAATAAAGTCACTCCTATCTAATATAAGTAAAGAACAAATGAAAATAACGTTCCCTTATGCTTTCTCCTCACACCTAACCCAGCTTACATGCATGTGGCATGTTGGCAGTCATCAGGACAGCCTCACATCTGGAAATAGTCTTTGATTTCTTTCTAACCTCATGCTTTATCTGGTGATACAAAACAAGTGTTCTCCCACAGTGCAAAACTAATAGGCAACCCCAAACATACAAGGGGAAGATGGCAGCCTTACTCTAATCATTACTAGACAGAGATTAAGTAGCTGCTGTAACCCAGCCAACCCTCCTTAGGAAGAAAGCATTAATTATACATTACAGTCACCAATAAAATAGACACATCAAGTTAAATGTCAACAACCGAGTAGAAAGTATCGTAGAGGGCCTTGCTACTCAAACATTGGTCGGGCAAGCAGAAGCACGAGCATCGCTTGAAGTCCCACCCAGAGCTTCTGAGTCAGAGCTCCAGTTTGGCAAGAGGCACAGGTGGTACACGGGCACGTTCAAGTTGGAAGACCACTGGGACATGAGACACATAAAGAACCACTCAGCATTTGTTTGTTTTATTCAGCAAATTCTCAAAGTTCTGTAGGAAGTATAAAAACCAAAAGCACAGCCTCTGCTGCTCACAGATTGATCAACAACTTCATACTTCTCTCTGCCTTCCCCCCACCCCACCATGGTGGTCATCACAGAAAAAGCGATACTCCTCCTAACTATTTGCCACTTATAATCGTTGCCAGAACTCATGCTTTCAATTGCCGAGGTATGTCAGGAAAGCCAGGCTGAAAATATAAGCACAAAAGCCGCTTGCTTGGTGACAATAACCATGAAAACATGAACAAGAAAAGGAAATGTGAAATCCTCAGAAACACAGTGGTGTTTGGGGCATTTTCTCAACACCCAGCAGGGAAGCCTTGGGAGCCCCCTGCACCCCCACCCCCACCCCCAGCCTAGCCTGTGGAAAATCCTGCACAGGTACTCCATACAGGACATTTCCAAGGGACCGAGGAGGAAGACACAAAAAGTATCTCCTCGACCTTAACGTATTCGCTTTCTCTAATCAGCCAGCAACAGGGAAAATGAAAGTGGGTGATGAAATTGCCCTCTTGCCCTTGATTTTCCAACCCATGTTCAGCTGCTCTGGAAGACATCTGTCTTCAACCCCCTGGGTGGGAGCACATTCAGACCCCACAGCCATGGCCACATCCAATCAGCTTTTACTCCATTCCAGTTTTCACTAATAATAAAGACACCATCAAATAAATAAATAGGGTCAGCAGCAGCAGACGGGGGATGACCAGGGTGCCCCAAGCCATGCATGTGCCCACATGCCTTCCCAAGCATAAAAGAAGACTGAGACAAAGTGTGCCGGCAAAGCAAACCCCATTTATGGAAATAAACAGATTTTGCTCTTAGTGTTCTGGTTTGCTAATGTTGCCAGAATGCAAAACACCAGAAATGAATTGGCTTTTATAAAAGGGGGTTTATTTGGTTAAAAAGTTACAGTCTTAAGGCCATAAAGTGTCCAAGGTAATGCATCAACAATCAGGTACCTTCACTGAAGGATGGCCAGTGGTGTCTGGAAAACCTCTGTTAGGTGGGAAGGCACATGGCTGGCATCTGCTTGCTCCCAGGTTGCATTTCAAAGTGGCGGTTTCCAAAATGTCAGCTTCCAACAGCTGTCTTCAAAATGTGTCTCTCAGCTGCAGCTGCTCTCTCAGCTCCTATGCATTCTTCAAAGTGTCCCTCTTGGCTGCATCAGGCTCGCTCCTTCTGTCTGAGCTTACATAGGGCTCTAGTAAACTAATCAAGGCCCATGCTGAATGGGCGGGGCCATACTTCCATGGAAACCATCCTACCAGAGTTATCACCCACAGTTGGGTGGGGCGCATTTCCATGGAAACAACCCAATCCAGACGTTCTACCTAATAAACACCAATACGTCTGCCACCACAAGACTGCACCAAAGAACATGGCTTTTTCTGGGGGTCACAATACATACAAACCAGCACAGATGGTATTACGAAATTCAGTAGGAACAGTGAGCAAGCCATTTCCAGCTGAACCAGCACTGGTCAAGGGTTTCTCATCTGAGAGTGTTAAGATTAGTCTTCAGTTTGCTTGGTAGAGAGCAGCTCATCACCAGCCAACCTTTTCAAGGGATCCCAACTCCAAGGCCCCAGTGTCTGGTGGGAGCATGCTGGTGGGACCCAGTGAGGAGGGAAGACAAGCTCTACCCACCTTGTTCACATGGGGAGATGTTGCAGGCAGGCCCCAGGCAGATCACCCAACGGTGATCACCCAGGGACTCCTTTACTCCCTGATCGGGTCCAGCACTTGGTTAACTGGATGCTTGGTTAATCCCACTCTGTTATTGAGCACCATTTAAAAATTCCCACTGAAGGTCATTTTTCCTTTTTTAAAAATTTCCCAAGGAAATCATCATGACATTCCAATGAACTTGGAGAGAAGGGAATAAAGCAGCTTACTTATTTTAGACTGTTTCTGGAATGCACTTTGGCTTGACTTGCAGCTCTCCCTCTTGGGAACTCAAGAAAGTGCTAACACCATAACCATTGGAAGAGAAGGTTTTGTTTTCTTCCAGTTGGGTGGTTCTAAACTCGGCACCTTAGTTTGTGGTTCTCTAGCCAACTTCACTGTCTGTAAAATGCCAGACTCTAGAAGAAACAGCCAGTGGTGTAAAATAAAGTTTGCAACGTTTGTTTTTTCTATCTGGGGTCAGTGGTCACAGATGTCCTTTTAGAGCTAACCACCTAAACTCTGTAAGTCTCCTAGCAAGTTTCTTCTTGTCCATCCCGTACTTATCAAGTAAAATATCATATTTCATTGTATATACCTAGCTGGGAACATGATTTTTGTTAATAAACTACAAATAAGGGGGGGTTGCTTTTTAGATTAAATGACCAGTATTCAAATTATTACTAACAATAACAAAAACAGCCTCTTGACTTTTTATTTGGCATCCGTCTGTCCTGCTGTGAGGTGTGCAGGACAGGCAGTATTATCCCAGAAATGAAGAAATCGAGAATCAGGGAGGCTAAGGGTTTGTCTGATGTCACCCAGCCGGGAAGTGACAGGGTCAGCACTCAAGCTGCCTCTTCCACCTCCTTGTCCTGTTTTCCTTCCTCTATACCAGCAGTTCATAAATGTGAGCATGAGTCAGAATCACCTGAAGGGCTTGTTAAGACAGCGATTGCTGGGTCCCAACCACAGAGAATTTGCTGACTGAGGGCCACAGTCTGAGAACCACTGATCTTTACCACACAGCCCCCTTCATTGTGTGTTAAAGCCCTGAATCTCCAGTTTTCACTGTGTGGAAAAGTTTGAAGTTCTGCTATGGGCAGCTATTTCCCTTGTGTCCAAAATAAATCATTTGTGTGCAAACTTGGTGAGGAATAAGCACAGTGAATAAACAATGAATAAGGCGCCTAGTAAAATGGGAACATAGTAAAAACTCGTTCCCCCACCCCCGCCCCATGTAACTTTTCCAAACCTCCCAGCTCTAATCTTTGATGTCCTGTGCACCTGGGGACATCTGCACCTGGGGAGCCTGCAGCCCAGCCCGGTGCTGGAGGAGTGGAGACGTTAGAACACAGCTGCCCAAGGAATAGCAAAGGGCACCGCAGTCCATCTCCGTGTTTTGATTGACCTGGACTTAGCGACACAATTGCAGCATTCCAAATGCCCCTGTCATCCCCAGGCTCTTAGGCCAACAGTTTGGGCTCCACAGACTTCAGACACCACAAACCGGAAGCCTGAGACATACCGGGCACAGCTAAGATGAAGCTGACCACTTACTGGTGTCAATGAATTAGGTACAAAGGAGGGAGTTCGCTCACTTGAGAGAAGAATTATGCGACCCCATTAGAAGCATTCATTTACACACAACGTGCTAATTGCAAATCATTATCTGTTAACTAAGACCCATTTTTACCGTACATTTCTAGGCTGATCCTTAGTTAAATTAAAAGGGAATTGCTGGAGCTACTTGAAAGTGATCAAACTGTTTCTTTTAAAGTGCTTTATAATTCACACAGTATCGCCCCCCCCCCGTCAGTGTATTTTAAGGGAGCTTTGTGCATCCCTGGCTGCACCAACTGTAGGGGTCACCCCAGGCCTTGGAGGTCCTGCTCACTGCTGGGGCAGGGGGCGGGGACCCCAGAAGCTGTCAGAAGAGTAGGGGATAGCTCCGCCCCCAGACACAAATGCTAGCAAACATCGAATCAGCTCTCCGGCCGTCCTCTTCCTCTCCCTAAAGCCAAGCAGAGGGGGCTCCTTCTTGGCTTCCCATACCCCAGGGCCCCTGGGGTCCCTTTAACCCTTCAAGGTCCCTACGGTAGACTGTAACTTTCAGAGGACAAGAGACAGGGAACTTTGGGGGAGGCTGGGGGGTGCCCGGCAATTCTGGAGACCCCTCCGCCCAGCCCGAGGCTGCGCCGTCAGCGTTCCCCGAGTGTGGTCAGTTCTCAATGGAACTGAGTTAGGAAATGCTTCGGTCTTCTGGAGGGTGGGGTTTCTCTCTTTTTATTGCTTGCTTATCGGCATGCCTGTCTGGGGCGGCGGTGCCGTCACTGAGGCGGGGGTGCCGGAGCGGCCCTGCTCCCGGGACGCCTGGGTCCTTCTGTGCGTGCGCAGGGCTCGCGGCGGCCTGGCCCCAGCCCCCAGTGCTGCAGAAGGCGCGGCGCCCATTGCAAGCTGCTGCGTCCTCCCTGCCTCCTTGTCTGCAGTCACAGCCCCTGAGCGCATCACAGAAACGCAGGAGAGGTGAACGCCAACGACCCTTGGTCTCGAGCTGCTAGTCTACACCTCTTTAACTTAAAAAGATGATCCAGAAGTTAATGGATGGACCCAGGCGCCAGTGTGGGAAAGGAAAACCGCCTGGCGGTTGGCAATAGAGAAGACGCGCCGCGTGGGTGGGCCCCGCCTTGTCTTCTTAGGAGGGAGGGTTTAGTGCCTTGGCTCTAGGGAAAGTGGGATCCAGGGACAGCTAACCACCCGGCCCTGCTCTTCTTTTCCGTGCAGGTTTCAGCACAGCCGGTCCCACAGGAGCCCAGCAGAAAGGACTACGAGGCCTACCCGCCGTTCCCGAATTCCACGCGCAATTACGACGAGTCCTTCTTCGAGGACCCGGTCCACCACCGCCCTCCCGCCAGCGAGTACACCATGCACCTGGGGCTCAAGTCCACCGGCAACTATGTCGACTTCTACTCGGCCGCCCGGCCCTACAGCGAACTGAACTATGAAACGAGCCACTACCCCGCCTCTCCCGACTCCTGGGTGTGAGCCGCGGGCGGGGCGGGCGCCGGGCAGCCGTGCATGTGCATGCAGACCACTGACATTCCTTTTCCTTTTTTCCCTGCCAGTTTAGTTTGTTAAAGCCTGTTCCGTAGGAAGGCTGTGATAACCAGTGCGGAAATACTCTGAGCTGTTTTAGAAGCTAAATGCAGGGAAAGTTAACCTGGGATCAGTAGAAAGCAGAAGCAGTCCTAAGCTATGACCGCGCACAGCGACGTTCTCGTTCGTTTGAGCAGTGGAGTGTAAAAGGCGCTTTAAATTGAATGTGGCGGAAGGAAGGAGGCTGGAGATGGTAGGGTGGTGGGACAGGAAGGCTCTCGTTAAGCACAAGATGCAGAATAGTTTACACTCCGGGGGGAACGGCTTCTCACACTTTGTTTCCTCTCCTCATCCATTGTGACTCTAGCTTCAAGTTGCATTGGGGTTCCTCTGTACAGCGAGATGTTTCTTGCCTTTTGTTAATGCATTGTTGTAAAGTATTTGATGTACATTACAGATTAAAAAAAGGAAAGTGCATTGTGTATATTACACCAATGCCACTGTGTTTCCTCATCTGTGATCTGAATATTGCTTCAATTTCACACTTTTGAAAGATGTATGGATTTCCAGTTTTTCTTTTCTTTTCTTTCTCCCCAGTATGTTTTAACAACAAAAAAAAAAGCAAAAGCAAAACAAAAAAAAAATGAGGGGGAAAAAAAGGAATATTTAGCAGTATTGTTCGTTCTGATATGTGAATTTGTTCGTGGCAACTAAACAAGGCATTCAACAGTTTCTGACAATTAACATACATCATTCCACACTCCTTGTCAACAAAGTGCTTTTTCACTGCCTAAAATTTTAGATGTAGATATTTGAAATAGATTTTTTTCATTTATACCAGTTTTCTTTATGATGATCCAGTGTTAAAAGAAAATAAATTACAATTGATCTGTCATCCATATTTGCTAAGAATGTCTATTTCCAAGGAACTAGCTTACAGAATACACATTCTTGCTTGTGTGTCTGTGTGTGTGAGTGTGTGTATGTCCACATACGTGTAAAAATGACCTGTATGAGACTTTTCTTTTTGATAGAAGCTATTTCATTTGCTGTTCATCTTGTACAAATTTTCTTTTTTGGATTTTAGTATCAGTGTGCATCAGTTTGTTCCTTCTGTACTGTATCTACTCTTCTAACCATCTAGTGACTCAGGATATTAGGCCAGTTGAAGTGAAGTTATAGGATTCTCACCCATTCACACATTCTTGGATACTGATCCTTTCACAGGTCCATTTCCTTCCACGTTTTATGCCCTCAGAACACAATGAACCATGGCCAAATCAATAATTTCACTTTTGGGCCAATTACTTGAAATATCCATAGGAAATGTAAACTGCTCACCTTATCCCCTCCCCTCCAAATTTTTTTGTTCACGTGGTAGGGAGCAGTAGACAATTATGGATTAGATTTATTAAAATTGAACTTGAAGCTAATGTTAGAATAGTGTTAACAGAGCTGAGAAATAAGGCTGACAAATTGAAAGAACACGGGCTGTGGGTAAATTAGCTTTGCTCTTTAGATGCAAGTGACTGAGGCCAATAGGTGCCTAGTAAATGTTAACTGTTCTTGGAAAAAAATAAAAAAAATTAAATAACGAAAGAGATTGGCTGCCATCTTCCTTTAAAACTTGCTCCCCTTCATTTAATTCAGCTCAAAGTCTAAAATCAATGGTTCTTCCTCCAAAATTAACTTCAAAAGAGACTTTATTCATGTACAGTTTGGAAATGAAAAGCTAATTTCCAGAATACAGCAGTTGACAGAAATTTACATATGAATTTTCCTACAAACTGTGTACACATTTAACTTTGTCACATCATTTACCATAGGACACTACTTTTCTGTGTTCCTGCATGGGAATGCTGCTCTGCAGCCCCTCCAGCTCCTATACATAGAGAGAAATAGGTAACATCAAGGAAAATGTTTGCACTTCATCTGGGTCATAGAGTGATACAGTCAAGTTCATCAGAGCAAAGATTGTGGCATAAACTTGACTTATCTATAAACAAATAGCTGGCTTAACTTTCCAAAAGTAAACAATATCATTCATTCCCTGGTCTGAGATATGCCAAGGGACATTAATGCCTTCTCTACGAAAATACTTCTCCTGACAAGACCTTCATATTTTCGTTATGATTTTGAATCTCAGTGCATGCCCTACATCCACAACCCTTGGCGACCAAGGACATATTTGCTGTCCGTGACTCTGAGAGCCCTCTGTGCCAGGCTGTGATTAGCTAATTCAGCCAGAAGCCTCTGACATCAGAGGTAGAGACAGGAAAAGGAAAAGGACAAGGAAAAGTAATCATAGTAATTCAAGCCAATCTTTTTTCTCGGAGTTGTATCTCAGGAAGAAAAATGGTTTCCTTTTCTTTTTATTAAAATTAAGGTATAAGATCTATATATATATATATAAAATAAATTATAGATACATAAATAATAGATAGATGAAAGATGATAGATTAGATATAGATAGATGATAGATAAATAGACAAGAGAGAGAGAGGGATGATAGGTTGAGTTTTACTTGAACATTGAAATGCCTGGAAGCCCTTCAAGCTCCCTTGGAAAGGAAGGTGGGTGAGCTGGAGATGTATTATTGTAACGTTGGATGTATTGGATAAAAGCACAGGTGACAAGAAACTGCTTGTTTTCGCTTTCACGGTGCTGAAGTGACCTGTAATACCCCCAGGTGGCCGACATGTGGCTCTAGAGGCCTCCAGACCCTGGATTGACCTACTGAGATGGGATGGTGTTTTCCACAGGAAAAGAAAAAAGAAAACTGACAATTTCTGGTTCCTTTCAACCCCTATAATAGACCATAAACACACCCAATGCACTTAGTAGGATGTAAAATTCAGACATTGTGTGTGAAAAACAGACTCTATGTTTTACTTGAGAGTGTTGATCACCAGAGACTGGATTACAGAACAGTTAAACTCTACCACCATGAATGACGGTAACATTTAAAAACAAAATCTTTTCGTATTGGTTAAATTTTTATATCACCTTAATGTTTCAATCCTCATTAACAATCACATTAGACAGTGAAATATCAGGTTTATAAGAATCAGGGTAAAGTGAGATGTTATCTCATATTTGGTGTTAACTTGGGTGAAAGTCAACCAGTGATCACCGTTTCATACTTAGGAGATTCTGCAAGAAGAACTGGTGTTTAAACTCAGTAGCAAAACAAAAAAACCTCAACTGATTTGGTCTGCTTTATTGTTTCCCTTACTTCATTCAGTTCTGTTTAGTGCCTGATTCTGTCTCTGTCGTTCCTGAGAACCGTGCCCCAGAGAAGTGCGGTTTGGCTGTCACACACACACAGGAGAGGAGAACGGGAAAGTCAAGGAAGTGCTCCTTGCACAGTTCCCTCCGGGATGCTGTGTCTCTCACCAGCCAAACAGGAAAACGCAGGAAGACCCAGCTCATCTCCAACAGCAGCAGCAGGAGAACAAAGCATATGGCCAGTTGGTTCAGGGACACCTAATCTCACCAGCCTGGACTTGCCTTCGAAGGCCCACTCTGGAACCTCCCTCCATCAAAGAGAAAAAGTAAATCAAGAAAGCAGGGGAACGTACAGTGGGTTTTAGAGCTCTGCTCATCTTGTACCACGGCCTGCTGAACCCCAGTAGAATTTGTTCCCCTTTAGGCTCAGCTGCTGTCTTAGCACCTGAACATTTAGTTTTAGAAAGTGTGGTCAGGACAAGATTATGACTGAAACTCATGCCAAGCAACCTTGTAATCAAGAACAACTGATCTCTACCTTGCCATGAGCCTAGTCACCCCAGATCTCAGTCCACAGCCCTTACCCACCGTTTGGAAATCCCCAAATCTTTAAAAACCATAAGATTTCGCATAACTCACGTGGCAGACAAGCCTGACCTGAACCAACGTGATGTCTTTATTTCTCACGTGGAGACTTCTCAGACTTCCCTCCCACCTGGAGGTGTCGTTCAAACACAGTTTCTGATCTGATAGGGCAGGGTTGGATCAAGAATTTGCATTTCTGACCTGTTGCTGCTGCTCATCCAGGGTTCACATTTTGAGAACTGGTCTAAAGCAAGATCCCTTATGAGACTATTGCAAAAATTTAGAAACTCATCACTCAACGTGTAGGCTGGGGACCGACAGCACGGGCATCACCTAGGAGCTTATTAGAAAAGCAGGATATTGGGTCAATCCCAGCCCTTTGGCAACCGAATATTTTATTTAGATTCCCAGGTGATTCTTAGGATCATTAAAGTGTGAGAACAACGATCCAGAAAAGACATCAGGGTTTGAGCCAGGAGAATGGCAGGTGAAACAAAGAAAATGAATTTGAAATACTGTAGATGTAAAATCAGCAGCACTTGATGACTCCTGGGTGAATGGAGGAGGGACCTAAAACTTCCTCTAAATGTGCATCCTGGGTGACCAGAAGCCCCGCAGTGGAAACCCCATTCATAAGAAGGAAGAAGGATCTTCCCAGTAAGGGGGAAAAACACCTGATTTTGTACATGTTAAGTTAGATGCTGATGGGAAATCCAATGTTGTAGCTGGCAGCTGTAAATGCTGATGGGACCCTGAATTTGAGACATAAAATTGGGCTTCATCATTTGGGGCTGAGAGTTGAAAAGTGGGTGTGAAAGGTGTCCATGGAGAAGAGGATATAGAGAGAAGAGAATTCTGGGATGGTGGAGGCCAAGGGGAAGCAACAGCTACAGAAAAGGAGTCTGGAGGAGGAACTAAAGCAAGACCAGAAGAGAGGAAGGCCAAGGTGCTGCCCTGAAAAGCCAGGTGAGGAGTGAATTTTGTACAGGAAATGACAAGGAAGAAGATGTCTGAGAAGAAGACTTGGAACATAGAATGTGGAGACCGTGCAGGGCCTTGAGGGTAGTTCCAATAGCAGGTGAGGCTGAGCCAACAAGGTGAGGAGAGCCTGCCCTTGCAAGGAGCTCGATATTGGGCAGACTTGAGATGAGTTCATGGCCCAAGACAATCACAAATAGAATGAAGAATTATTTTAGAGCAGCACAATAGACTTGTAAACCCAGAAGAACATGCCACAAAGAGTTTAAAGATGATACCTTCTATTTATACAACCTTTATTGCTTTCATAGTGCTTTAACACTTGTTTTCCTTTTCCTGAACACTACTCCTTAGGCAGCTATTGTAATCAGTCACGTCCTTGAGATGAGAGAAATAAGGTACCATGAGATTGCATAGCTAGCAAATTTTGCCACTGGAAGTAAAATTGAGTCTTTTCAACTCCAGACCATAATACTGGGATGCTTCCTGCAGAGATGCAGATGGTTGAGCAGTATCTTTTGAGATGACTAGGAGTCTGCCAAGCAAAAGGGCCAAGGGGATAAGAAAAGCCTAGTTCCAGGGTCCCACACTTGACTCTGCACCATGATGTATAGGGCAGCATGGAACACATTGAATCCTTAGGTGATGGGACCTCAAACCCAGCAGGGATGGGTGTCTGTATGCTGGTTCTTCAGAGAAGTCTGCTTGCTATTGAACATTCTACGTAACCAGTGCTTGCCACATCAGTCGTTCTTGCCTGATTTCTCTTCTACATTGTATTAGTTTCCTAGGGCTTCTGTAACAATGTGCCACAAACTTGGTGGCTTGAAACAAGAGAAGTTGATTCTCTCATAGTCTGGAAGATAGAGGATCAAAAATCAAGGCAGGGCCATGTTCCGTCTGGATGCTCTGGGGGATCATCCATTCCATGCCTCTCTACCAACTTCTGGGAGCCTCATGTGTTTCTTGGCTTGTGGTCACATAACTCCAATCTCCTCATCTGTCTTCACATGGGCTTCACCCTTCTGTGTGTCTCTATCCTGTGTGCATCCTATAAGGACATTTATCACTGGATTTAGGGTCCACCTGGATAATTCGTAATGAGCTCATCTTGAGCCTCAGCTTAATCACGTGGGCACAGACCTTCCTTTCTAAGTAGGGTTGCACTCACAGTTTTCAGACATGGATATACCTTTCTGGGGGCCACCATTCATCCTCAATACCCACATCATACCCCCATCGGCTCCAGGCTACTCATCCTCATTTCTTGTATGTCCAATCCACCCAAAGCCTGACCTTGACAGAGCCAACACTGGGCTTCTGTTCGGGAAGTTCTTGGCCAGGGGCAATGT
>PVKY010007737.1:0-14648 GCA_004027775.1 Bradypus variegatus
CTGTCCCCCACTTTTATAATAATTTTACTAGTATAGGGTTCAATAACCTGCTGCTTAAACAGTTTACTCCATTTTCATAATTTAGAACCCTTCTGCTATGGCTTTCTTCCAACCATTTGGGCACCAGACCCTTACAATCACTCAAGGTTTCACATATTACAAAATGCTTCCCTGTGTATTATCTCAGGTTAGCCTCATGCACCCCTGGGTTGCTGGGGGGCTTCCCAGGCGTCCCCATCACATCGGCCCCCCCTCCTGCTCTGGGTCTCCCCTTCCCCTTGCCCTTCCCCTTTTCACCTCAAAAAATACCTACATCTATCTACATCTTACTATCTACTTCTTAACTTACAGAATTTACTTCAGTCTATGCTAACTTAATTCCAGCAAGATATAGAAGCATTACTCCTACATAGCCATACTGCCTCTTCCTTTTTTTGTTATTATTGTTATAAATATTACATTTATATGTTATGAACCCAACAATACATTTTTATAAATATTGCTTTATATTATTTTATGTCTAAAGAAGCTGAGAAAACAGAAGGAGAGCAAGTATTTATTTGTAATGTTTGTAATATTAACTGCATATCTGCCAATTTTTGCCTCTTCATTTGTTCTTGTAGATTCAAGTTACTATCTGGTGTCATTTTCTTATTCAATAAAGTTTTGCTCCCATCCATATACTTTATGTTGGTCTTCTTCAATAATATCAAAATATTCCAAGTCTGAGAGATTTTAGAACTGCAGAATAAGGTGCCTGATGCTACTTGGACATTTTAATTCTTGGTAGTAAAACCTCAGTAATCTGGTAAAATGAACCTACAAAGCCAGGCTGCTTAGAGGAACATTCACAGAAAGACACAAAATACCAAAATTGACTCAAGAAGAAATAAAAAATCAGAATAGACCTATAAAAAGTAGAGATAAAATTAGTAATCAACAGTTTTCCCAAGGAAAATGGTGGTGAATTCAACCACATATTTAAAGAATTAATACCATTTCTTAACAAACTCTTCCAAAAAATAGAAAAAGAGGGAACACTTTCCAGTTCACTCTACGAGATGAATGACATCATAGAAAACAAAACTAATGACCAATATATCTTATTAATGTATGCCCCAAAATCCTGATAAAAATTCTAGCAAATGGATTCCAGCAACATATAAAGGATTACACAACATGATCAAGTAGAATTTATCCCAGGAATGCAAGGTTGGTTTAACATCCAAAAAAAAGCAATCAGAGTAATATGCCATATAATAGAATAAGGGGGGAAATCGTCACACAATCACCTCAATAGATGTACAAAAGGCTTTTGACAAAACCCAATATCTGTTTATGATAAAAGCACTTAACAAACTAGGAAAAGAAGGGAATGTCTTTAACTGGACAAAGGCCATCTATGAAAAAGTCACAGGTGTCATCATAACAGTGACAGACTGGACATCTTTCATCAGTCAAGACAAAAAGACATCCAATCTCACCATTTTCATTCAGCATTGTACTAATAGGGCAATTTGGTAAGAAAATGAAATTATAAAGGCATCCAGATTGGAAAGGTATAAGCCAAGCTATCTCTATTTGCAGATGACATGATGTTGAATATAGAAAATCCTAAGGAAGAATTTATAAAAGGTAATGAACAAGTTCAGGAAGGTTGCAGGATACAAGATCAAAATGCAAAAATCAGTTGCATTTTTATGCACTAGCAATGAACAATCGAAAAACGAAATTAAGAAAACCCTTCTAATTATAATAGCATCAGGAAAAAAATATTTAAAAATAAATTTAACAAAAGAAGTGAAAAACTAATATTCTGAAAACTATAAAACATTACGGAAAGTCAATGTTCATAAAAGGAAAGACACCCATTTCCTGGACTGGAATAATAATATTGTTAAGATGGCAATGCTCCCCAAATTGATCTACATATTCAATGCAATCTCCATCAAATTTCCAGCTGCCTTTTTGTAGAGATGGACAGCTGAACCTAAAATTCATATGGAAATGCAAGGGGGATCCAGAAGAGCCAAACAATCTTGGAGAAAAACACTCACACTTTCCAGTTTCAAAACTTACTACACAGCTACAACAATCAAAGACAATGTATACTAGCATATAGACATATAGATCAATGGACTAAACCTAAGAGTCCAGATATAAACCCTCATTAATGGTCACTTAATCCAGGGAGCCAATCCTAACCCTAACCCTAACATACATTTGATAATATATTTGGTAGAATTTAATTAAAGCCATCTGGGCCTGGGCTTTTCTTTGTCGGTAGTTTTGTTTTCTTTAGTTTTATTACTAATTCAGTCTCTTTGGTTGATGTAGATCATTCAGATTTTCCATTTCTTTTCCATCAGTTTCGCTATTTTGTGTCTTTCTAGGAAATTATTCTTTCATCTATGTTATTTAATTTGTTGACATACAGTTGTTCACAGTATTCTCTCATAATCCTTTTTATTTCACAAGTGTTAGTAATGTCTCCTCTGTCATTATCAGTTTTATTAATCTGAGTCTTCTCTCTTGTTTGCTTGGCTAATCTAGCTAAAGATTTGTCAATTTTGATCTTTTCAAAGAACTAACTTTGGGTTCATTGATTTTTTCATTGCTTTTCTATTTTCTATTTTATTTATTTCCACTCCAGTGGTTACTGTTTCCTCCCTTTTGCTTGCTTTAGGTCTAGTTTGCTCCTTTCCCCCCCTATGATTTAAGGTGTAAGATTAGGTTGCTGATTTCAAGTCTTTTGTCTCTTTAAAATAAATTTTAGCATTTTTAACTATAAATTTTCCTTTATTCACTATTTAACTGCATCCTATAAGTTATGGTATTTTGTGTTTTTGTTTACATTCATTTCAAAGTATTTTCTAGTTTCTCTTGTGATTTCTTCAACACCTTTGATTCACTGGTTATATAGGAGCATGTTGTTTAATTCCCACACATTTGTTAATTTCCTAAATTTCCCTCTGTTAGTGATATCTAAATTCACTCCATTGTGGCTGGAGAACATACTTAGTATTCTTTCAATCCTTTTCAATTTTCTGATGCTTGTTTTATTGCCTAACATATGATCCATCCTGGAGAATGTTCCATGTACTAGTTCTTCTATCCATTATTGAAAATAGAGTATTGAAATCTCCAACTACTATTGTTCAATTGTCTATTTTTGTCTTTATTCTGTATGTTTTGGCTTCATGTACTTTGAGGCTCTGTTATTAGGTGCATATATATTTATATTTGTTATGTCTTCCTGATTGACTGACCTTTTAATTATTATAGAATGTCCTCCTTTGTCTCTAGTAACAAATTTTGTCCTAAGCTTTACACATCTGCTCCAGCTGTCTTTTGGGGCTAAGGATATATTCTTTTAATTAACTATTAACATATTTTGTTGCCCAACACTTTGAAGCTCATTTTTATGGAAGATGCACAAAGTAATTTACTTAACAATTTTTCAAATTCTTATATATGATATAAAAAGATTTCAGGGACCATGGAATCTAGGAGGTAGTCACAGTTTTTCCTTTTGGGGTCTGGGTTGGGGACAAAGGAAGACAGAAAAGTCATCTCCTTTTATTGTGATGATTATGGTCTTGCCATGGACTTTATGAAGTCCCAGAATTGCTGCTCCAGTGGCTGGAACTTGGGGGAACTCTCCTGCAGTGAAAGCTGGCCAAAGGACATGAGCAGCCAACACAGTGGGGCCCAAGGGCTCCCCACTTTTGCTCTACGGTTTCCCCAACTCACAGACACCACATAGCACATTAATGAGGAACCTGGGATACCAGTTACCAAGAGTAGGGAAGTGAGTGGGGGAAGTGACAGGCTCTCAGAACCTCTTTATTTCAACTACAAAGCATTCCCAAGAAGATTTCAACCCCTTCCTCTTTTACCCCCCAGGAGGAGCTTGTTTCTGCTGAAATCCAAAAGGTGTTTAGGTCACCTTTTAAGCCACTAGTAGGCCACTATTTCCTGTTTCCGTGAACATTAGGAAGTCAGCTTCTTCTGTCTGTGCCCCTGCTCTACACCCCTGGCTGTAGATCAAGGTGACTCCCCTGCACGTGGGGCCCCAGGGCCTTGGTCTGGTAGCCTGTGTGCTCCGCACTAAATGAGCACAAGGAAAGAGCCCCTGGGAGCCCATTCCTTCCTTTAGGCCTCTGTCCTAAAGGGACGTTTCTCTGTTGTGTCCTAAAACCACTGGGTTTCTTCAATTTCACCCTCAAGCACCCTGTCCCTGCCCTCCTAAACTCATTCCGCAGGCACGCACAGGAGGCCCCTCTTTCCCTGCTGATGTCTCTGTTCTATTATTCTTCAGGTCCTCTGGCCTCTGCAAGATGAGGGAGCCACAGAATTACAGAACAGTGGGGAATTTTCTGTGTATTTGTTTCACTACGCTTACACTCCTAGGCGTGGGGTGCAAAGGTGGCTCTAGCATAGTTGTAGTGGCATTTTCCATTGTCAGATGCCTTATATGCTAGAGGGACTGAGACTTGGATGGTTGTTTATAACAGCTGAACTATAAGACAAAGATGTGATTGTGCAAATACAAAAGACACTTGTCAGGACGATAATATCAATTGGCAGCAGTGCTGTCCAACAGACTCGTGGCTTTTAAAAACTCCCATTTAGTTATAAATGTGTATCAGAAATGTCCTTAAACATGACTTTCTGGCATAAAAAATGCAGTCATCTAATATATTTACCTTTTGATTACACCACAGAAAAATTGCTTTTACTTGTGTGACAGGAACAAATAGAAGTTTGAAGAGCAAAGCAAGAGTCAGTGGGCCCTTCTACGTATGCACCCCAAAGAATTGAAACAGCGACTTGATCAGATATTTGCACACCAATGTTCATAGCAACATTATTCACAATTGCCAAGAGTTGAAAGCAACCCAAGTCCATCAGCTGATGAATAAAAGAAATGTGGTATATGCATGCACTGGACTATTATTCAGCCATAAAAAGGAATGAAGTTCTGCACATACTACAACATGGATGAACCTTCAGCATATCATGTTGAGTGAAATAAGCCAGACACAAAAGGACAAATACTGTGTGATCCCACTTGTGAAATATCTAAGATAAACAAATTCACAGAGACAGAGAATAGATTAGAGGTTACAAGGGGCCAGGGAAGAATGGGGAGGTATTTCTTATTAGGTACAGAGTTTCTGTTTGCAGTGATGAAAAAGATTTTGTAACAGGTGGTGTGACACTTAAAATGGTAATGTAGGAAATGTGTTTTATATATACACACCTACCCCAATAAAAATTTAAAAGAAGAGTAAATGGGCCACTGTGCCCTTTATAAACTGATCCCTTGATTTCAAAACTGTGTATAAAGATGCTATACAAATTTTACAGATTCTTAAAGAAGGATTAAAAAATCAAGAAATTTTATTTCCCAACATCATTTAATGAGAGCATTAAACATTAGAGTCAATTTGAGTACCGGTGTTCAACTTATGAAGAACTTGGTACTTGATGTTCTTTTGCACGTTATTGGAGATGCAGAAGTTATTTTCTGAATAGTCTGGCAATCTTGAGAAAGTAGAACAAAGTTGGAGGATGTTACTATCTGACTTTAAGATATACTATAAAATTAGAGCAGTCAAAATAGCGTAGTACTCGCGTAAGGATACATTCACAGACCGATGGAACAAAGCAGGGACTGGGTGAAGAAGACGTCTTGGATGGCCAGTCCAGTTGAGCATTCTGATGGCTTCAGCCCCAGCGGCCAGTTGACTATGAATGCCCCTGAGACCCCCAAGCAAGCACCACCCAGCTGAGCCCATGGATCTTCTTTAAAGAGCAGCCCCTTTATCTTCTCTTTCTGTGGAAACTATCAAATCAGCCAGGTACAAGCTGTGGAACCTTGCCAACTCTACGTCTCATGCTATACTCTATCAATGATCTCCTCCCCAGGTTAGATCAAGATCGGCTAGGGTTACAGATTTTCAGATCTAGCAGCTACTCCAGACCCTGTTACTTATTGGAGGTTACAGATATATGAGGTCATCTCTAAATAACTTAAAGCTCTAAAATCTTTTCATAAAACATAAGCTTCAGTTTTGCCCTCCTTGCTCCGTGGTTACTCACAGCTGGTTAGATGCCATCACTGAGTGTCCATCGGGAGTGTCCAGTGACGAGCTGAGATCCGGGAGGAGGCAGACAGGCGAACAGGCCACCATTCCACAGGTTTCCGGGAGCGCGAAGGGGTGAGGACAGGGGCCGAAGGAACACACAGGAGAGGCAAGTGACGCTATCTGTCAGGGTCTGGAGAGTTCTTAGAGGCAATGGAAATTAAGGCAAACCCAAAGGGCCGTAGGAGTGAAGGCAATGCATGTCCGTCTCTAGCGTGAGGGTGTGCACGCGGTGCCTACCTGGGTGTCGAGAGCAAGGGAACGGCAGGGAAGAACACACGTGTGCATCCCAGAAGCCAGGAGCTCACAGACTCTCCAGGATTCTAGAAGCTGGGATGCCTGGATTCCGTTTCCATTCACATGGGACAAATCACCCGCCTTCCAAGTGTCTTAAACGTCACAGCTCTAAGTAGTGTTCCCCTCAGGGAGGAGACTACAAACCTGAAAAGGATTTTTTAAATATCAGCTGGTTCATCCTGGTCTGGGGCATCCTACTGGAGAGTTAATTAACTACCCAATTCTTAAAGGGCTCTAGCAAATTCAAACACACAACTTCCCAAGGCTGTCTAAAAGCCTGTGCCAAAGCCAGCAACACCCTCGCTGAACACCTCCCACCCACCCCGATGCCGGTGGGACCCTCCTGTGCACCTCACCTGCCATTTTAATGTTGTAACTGTTTCTCCACAAACGCCTTCACACCCAGTCACCACCTTGTCTCTTATTCAAACCCTACTTAAACTGCCCTCTAGAACTAGATGCAGTATGCATGAAATGTGGACCCTATGCCTCCTTACCTACTTCCCATCCACCCGCCATTCAAAAGTACCGCGAGGACCCAAGCAGTCCCATTATGGGACTGTATGCGAAGAACGTTTTCCTGCATTCCCTGGAGTTGTATTAATTGTTAACAATCTGCAGGGCTGATTCAGTGGGAGGCCATTTAAAAGGGTGGGAGCTGCACCCTGTCAGAGGAAGCCATGTCCCCAACCCCCTACCTGAAGGCCCGTGACCAGAACGCGGCTCCCCTGAAGCTGAGACCCCCTCTAGAAATCCTGCAGCCTGGCAGGTCAGCTCAAGTTTAAACTCCAAGGCCTGAGACCTAGGCTTTTTACATCATTAGCCAGTTTCCTTGAACTCAGGAGCTTCACCCCCCATTTTGACCATTGCTTCCTCCTCCTTCCATTTCTGACATTTCATAACTATCAATTATGCTATGGTTATTAGCAGATGTGGAAAAGGGTTTTAAGGGGAGTATATTCTAAAACTGCTGAATCCACACTCCCTAAGAGTGCCTGGCAAGCAATAAGAGCTTCATTAATATTTGTTGGACAAATCAACTAAATTTATCAAAACAAGACACCTGTCACCGTAAATAACAACGCAAGCTTGAATTCAGGTATCCAGTTAGCGAATATCACATTTCCACTCTTAAGATATAGTATGCAGGTGTAAATAACACCGTCAATCTTGTGGTAGTGGCGTTTTTTTTGGGGGGGGGTATCTATATTTTATTTTCTTACTATTCACCAATTCCCTTCAACATACAAGCTGAGTTGAAATAACACAATTAGTTTTACCCAATTTTTTCATATAACTAGAGTCCACACTTCATTCAGATTGCCTTAGTCTTTCCCTGATGTCCTTCTCATGTCCCCAAGTCCCACCCAGGATGCCACAGCACGTTTAGCCATCATGTCTCCTTAGGATCCTCTTGGTTATGACAGATCGTCAGACCTTCCTTGTCTTAGATGACCTTGACCACTTGAGGAGAACTGGTCACGTCTTCTGTAGAACGTCCCTCAGTTGGGATTTGTCTGACGTTTTCCTCATGGTCAGCCTGGAGTTATGGGTTTGCAGACGAAGACCACAGTGGTGAGGTGCCCTTCTCATCCCAGCATCTCAAGGACATGTGCTGTTTCTTCATCGGCCTCTGAAGACCATCACACTCACGGGCAGTCCCTAAGAAAGTGTCACTGCCCGGACATCCATTTCTCACCTTGGATTTCCCACAGCTACATCCTTGGGAAATCGTACTTGGTTTGATTCAGATTTTAGGCAAAGACCACAATGCTTTCCCTGTGAAGCAGAATTCTTTAAACTAGTATCTACAATTTTATATTTTCATGAAAGGCTGTCAGACCCTTTATTACTTTCCATTCAGAGCTCTCCATGAGGGTGTGTTTGGTCCATGGTTCAAGGTACTCAGAGAAGGTTGCACCATATTCTGGAATCTGGATGGCTGTTAAATCAGTGGCTTCCTCTCACAACCCATGCCTCAGACGTCCCATACTTCCCCTAAGAGTTCATCACACTAACCTTGTGAAAACGGACTTAACTGCCCCAAGCCTTTCTCAATCCCTCTGAAAGAAACATTTATTTTCAGTTTCAAAACATGTTAATGAGGAGTTCAGTAAACTTCTGCGCCAGGCCTGTCTTACCGCACAGTGACCCTGGCAGAGAAAACTTCTGTTAGATCCCTCATTTTCCACCTCATTAAGGTATGGGGTTGTGGTGGGGTTACCCACCCAGGGGAATACTCAGTAGGCCCGTTTGCTTGTTGGTTTTTCAATCTCCCATGAGTTTTGTTCAAACTGAACAGCCCTTGCATTCAGATGGCTCAAATCTAAAGCAGAGCTGGCTCAATCAAGGACAGTCAGGAACAACAACGATGGAGAGAACAGACCTCTTGGCGGATGGTGGGCTGCCTCCTGGGCTCCGGGCTCCACTTTCCCGGACCTGGGAGAGTCTTGGGTCCATCTTGGTGTGGCAACTCCAGGGAGCAGGAAACTCAGCAGGGCTTGCTCTCCAAAGTGCACTCCAGGCCGGGAACCCTGGCAAAGCCAGGAAACCATCAGTGCTCTGAGAACGCACTGAGCTCCGACCATTTCTAGGACACTGTGAGCCGGAAGGGCAGTTGCAAGTGACCGGGAACCTTGCCCCCGGCTGCGGAGGGGTTGGGACGGCCTGGCACGGGGAAAGAAGAGGCTAGTTTCTCCTGGAGAAACCCCATAAAACTGAGCTAGGCCTCTCCTTCTCACCAACAACGCGCATCCGTCCCTGGGCTGGAGGCTGCACGCGGGTGCCTCGGGGCGCCCGGAGAGGTGGCCCTTTGCCCGCTGCGCCCCCGCGGGGTCCGGGGCTCCCCGCCCGGGACTGACGCGGCCCGCGCGCGCCGGGCCCTCCGCTCGGCAGCCGTGTTCACTGTAACTTAGTGAACTTGCCTCCCAAACGATTCTGGGTCACCCTGCAAAAGCGCGGCCTCGTGGTAAGCAAATCTCAACGCCAGCGATCATCGCGGATGCGGACCATCAACTCCCGCACGACGCGCCTCCGCCACCTGCCGGGCATCCCGCCCGCAAGGGACCCCATCCCGCAGGAAGCCCCAGCCCGCCGAGGCCCCGCGTCCGCGAGCCGGCGGAGGCGCGCCCGGGGCCGCAGCGACCTGTCCCCAACGTCCCCTCCGACGACCCCTGCGGCCGGGCCGCTGCCCCCACCGCTCCTCTCGGCCGGGCCTACCTCGCCGTTTGGCCCGCACAATGCCCTTCTTCTGCAGCACGAACGTGGACCCGTTCACCAGGCTGGACACCACGGCCACGCCCAGGCCGAGCGACACGGCTGCGGGGCTCGGGCTGCGCGCCCCCTCCCCGGCCGCCGCCGCCACCGTTGCCGCCGCAGTCCCCATGCCGCCCGCGCCCTGCGCACCGCCGCGCCTGCGCCTGCGCGCGCGCCCCGGGCCAGGAGGAAGCCGGGCGGGAGGGGACAGCCGCGCTCCCCGGACCCGGAGTGCACGGCGCTCCCCGCGGCCAGGGGCTCTGCGCTGCCGGGGTCCCGAGACCGTGGCGCAGTGGCGGGGTGGGCTCTGAGGCGTCCCGGAGAGGAAAGGCAGGGGCTACGGTCTCCACCCGCCCGAGTTGCAGGGGCGCGGCGCAGAGGCTCCGCGGGCCTGGGGCTCCTGACGGCTCCGGGAGACAGGACCTGGGACTTCAAGGAGTTCGGGGGCGGGGGTCCCCAGGGCCAGGCCAGGTCCCCAGCCCCGGAATTAACGACCACTGGCCCCACAGGAAGCCTTTCCGTCAAGAGTCTCTCTCAGATTTTTTTTTTAAGAGATGTGAGTTTATAGAAAAATTATGCATAAAATACAGAATTCCCACATGTCACCCATTATTAACACCTTGCATTGTTGCAGAACATTTGTTACAACTGATAAAAGCGCATCTTTTAATTGTACTGTTAACTGTAGTCCACAGTGTAACTTAGGGTTCACTGTTGTGAAGTTCCATGAATTTTTTTTAAAAATGTTTAATTATAGTAAAGTAATACAACATAACGTTTCCCATGTTCAGCATAATCAGATATAGAATTTGGTGCTGTCCATCATGTCACAATGTTGTGCTACCATCATCACTATCCCTTACCAAATCTTCCGTCTTCCCGGATACAAACTCTAAATTTTAAGCCGTAACTCCTTATTCCCTAACCACAGCTATTCCACTGGTAAACTATATTCTAGATTCTGGCATTCTAATTATTTCATATCAGTGACGTCATACAATATTTGTCCTTTCTGTCTGGTTTATTTTACTCAACGTGATGTCCTAAACATTCATCTGTATTGTCTCACATATTAGAACGTAATTTCTTTTTAACACTGAATAATATTCCATCATGTGTATATACCACATTTTGTTTATCCACTCATTGGTTCATGAACACTTTGGTTGCTTCCATCTTTTGGCAATTGCCCCTATGAACATTGGTGTGCAGATATCTTTTCAAGTCCCCACTTTCTATTCTTTTGGGCTATATACCTAGAAGTGGGAATGCCAGGTCATATGGTAATTCTATATATAACTTTCTGAGGAGCTGCCAGCCTGTCTTTGACAGCAACTGCACCATTTTAAATTCCCACAAAGAAAGAGAGTTCCTATTTCTCTGCATCCTCTCCAACACTTGTTATTTTCTGTTGTTTTAATAGTAGCCATTCTAGTGGGTGTGAAATGGCATCTCATGGCGATTTTCATTTGCATTTCCCTAATACCTAATGCTGTTAAGCATATTTTCCTCTGCTTTTTGGCCATTTTTATATCTTCTTTGGAGTGATGTCTATTGAAGTCTTTTGCCCATTTTTAATCCAATTTTATTGAGATCTATTCACATACTGTACGGTCCATACACAGTGTTTATTCAAAGGCTATTAGTATAATCACAGAGTTGTGCATTCATCCCCACAATTAATTTTAGAACGTTTTCATTACTCCAAAAAGAAAAATTCTATACCCTTTAGCAGTCACCTCTCAATCCCTCTATCCTTCCCCAGCCCTAATAACATCTTTATAAATTTATTTATATATACATTTTATACAAATGGAGTCTTACCATATGTAGTACCTTGTGTCTGGATCTTTAAGTTAGCATAATGGTTTTTTTATTATTAATTTTTTAAAACTAGAGAAGTTGTAGATTTACATAAAAGTCATGTAAAAAGAAAAACCACAACGTTCCTGTATACAACCCTACTGTGACATTTTGCATTGGTGTGATACTTTTGTTGCAATTGATGAAAGAATATTAAAATGTCACTGTTAAATATAGTCCATAATTTGTATTAGGTGTATGTATTAGATAGGGTTCTCTACGGAAACAGAAATCAATGAGAGATATCTATAAATATAAGATTTATAAAAGTCTCTCATGCAACTGTAGGTACACACAAGTTCAAATAACGTAGGGCAGGCAGCAAACTGGCAACTCCAATGAAGATGTTTGATGAACTCCTCAGGAAATGAACTGGTAACTTCAATGATCTCCTCAGGAAACACTTCGCTGGTCAGCCAAAGAAGTGAAGGTCCTCTATCTGTCTCTCCAGCCCTATGTCATAATATTGTCCACAGGAATCTTGATCATTTCTCCCTCCCACAAGACATCACATTGGTCCATTATATTGATGCTGTCATGTTGCTTTGACCTAGTAAGCAAGAAGTAGCAACTACTCTAGATTAGTTGGTAAGGCATTTGTGTGGCAGAGGATGGGAAATAAATCCAACAAAAACAGAGTCTTCCAACTCAGTGAAATTTCTCCATGTCCAGTGGTGTCAGGAATGTCATGATATCCCTTCTAAGATGAAGGATAAGCTGTTGCATCTGGCCCCTCCTACAAGCAAAAAGTAGGCACAACACTTAGTTGCCTTCTTTGGATTTTGAAGACAATATATTCCTCATTTGGGTGTGCTACTCCGACCCATTTACCGAATGATGAGAAAAGCTTCTAGTTTTGAATGAGGAAGGGAACAAGATGAGTCTCTGTGACAGGTCCAGGCTGCTGTGCAAGCTGCTCTGCCACTTGGACCATATGATCCAGCTGATTCAATGGTGCTGGAAATGTCAGCGGCAAATAGAGATGATGTTTGGATCCAATGTAGGCTTTTAGGTTTTTGGTGTAGAGCCTTACCATCCTTTACAGATAACTACTCTCCATTTGAGAAACAGCTTTTGGCCTGCTATTCGGCATTAGTACAGACAGAATGCTTAACCATGGGTCACCAAGTTACCATGAGACCTGAGTTACCTATCATGAGCTGGGTGTTGTCCAACCCACCAAGCTATTAAGTTGGGCGTGCACAGCAGCACAGCACCCCATCATAAAATGGAAATGGTATACATGAAATAGGGCTCAAGCTGGTCCTGAAGGCACAAGTAAGTTACATGAGGAAGTGGCCCAAATGAAAATGGCCCCCACTCCTTCCACCTTACCTTCTCTTTCCCAGTCCACAGTTATGGCCTTATGGGGAGTTCCTTACAATCAGTTGACAGGAAGAGAAAGCTTGGGCCTGGTATACAGATGGTTCTGCATGATATGCAGGCACCACCTGAAAGTGAGAGCTGTAGCACTGCAGCCCCTTTCTGGGATGCCCCTGAAGGACAGTGGTGAGGGGAAATCCTCCCAGTGGGTGTTACTTCGAGCAGTGCACCTGGTTGTTCATTTTGCTGGAAGGAGAAATGCCCAGAGGTGAATTTGTATACTGATTCATGGGCTGCTGCTGATGGTTTGGCTGGATGGTCAGGAACTTGGAAGGAAAATTGGTGACCAAGAAGTCTGGGGAAGAGGTACATGGATAGAACTTTCTGAGTAGGAAAAAAAAATGAAGATATTTGTGTCCCATGTCAATGCTCACCAGAGGATGACTTCATTAGAGGAAGCTTTTAATAGTCAGGTGGATATGATGGCCCATTCTGTGGACCAGTCAGCCTATTTCCCCAGCCACTCCTGTCATTGCTCATGAACAAAGTGGTCATGGTGGTGAGGACGGAGGTTATGCATGGGCTCAGCAACATGGACTTCCACTCACCAAGGCTGACCTTGCCACAGCCACTGCTGAGTGTCCAATCTGCCAGCAGAGACCCACACTTAGTTCCCAATATGGCCCCATTCCCCGAGGTGATCAGCCTGCTACCTGGTGGCAGGTTGATTACACAGGACCTCTTCCATCATGGAAGGGGCAGTGATTTGTTCTTACTGGAATAGACACATACTCTGGATATGGGTTTGCTTTCCCCGCACACAATGCTTCTGCCAAAACTGGCATCCATGGATTTACAGAATGCCTTATCCACCATTGTGATATTCCACATGGCATTGCTTCTGACCAAGGAACCCACTTCATAGCAAATGAACTGTGGCATGGACACATGCTCATGGAATTCTCTGGTCTCACCATGTTTTCCATCATCCAAAGGCAGCTGGGTTGATAGAATGGTGGAATGGCCTGTTGAAGACTCAACTATGGTGCCAACTAGGTGGAAATGCCTTGCAGGGCTGGGAGGCTGTGTATGCTCTGAGTTCAGTGTCCATTCTATGAGGCTGTTTATCCCATAGCCAGGATTCACAGGTCCAGGAATCAAGGGATGGAAATGGGAGTGGTACCACTCACTATCACTCCTAGTCATCCACTAGGAAATTTTTGCTTCCTGTCCCTGCAAGCTTAAGCTCTGCTGGTCTACAAGTCTTAGTTCCAAAAGGAGGAGTGCTTCCTACAGGAGAAACAATGATAATCCCATTGAACTGGAAGTTAGGACTGCTACCTGGCCACTTTGTACTTCTCATGCCTCTGAAACAATGGGCAAGGAAGGGGATTCCTGTATTGGCTGGTTCCTGAGAATCATGGGGAAATAGGACTGCAACTACACAATGGAGTTAAAGAAGAGTTTTCCTGGAATACAGGAGATCCCCTAGGGCATCTCTTAGTACTACCATGCCCTGTGATTAAAGTTGCCAGATTTGCTGTGAAGTGAGTTCCTTGGACAGAAGCAATGCTGTGTGGAATACCATTATGGTGGATAAGGCATTCTCTAAGTCTGTGGATAGAGGTTTTCACAGAAGCATTTCTTGCAGGGAAGGCAAATCCATATCCAGAGTATGTGTCTGTTCAAGTAAGAACAAATTACTGCCTCTTCCATGATGGAAGTGGTCCAATGTAATCAACCTGCCACCAGGTAGCA
>PVKY010007738.1:0-14647 GCA_004027775.1 Bradypus variegatus
AGAAGACAGCAAATGCCTGCATATCCTAAAAAGAGGGAGGATTCTTTTCTGTTTGCTGAGGAACAGAAATTTCATTTAACCTCTGATTAACCCTGAGTACAATAAGTAGGAAATCTGTCTTTAAATGGTATGAAAATTAATAGAAGTTAGAAATACACTCATGTTATTTGAACTATCAATAATTATAGACAGCTAAATTTGGTTATAAGAATGCACAATGATACTCTAAATTTTTCAGCTTTTGTTTAAAATAACTGGAGACATTGGTGTTAACAGCAAAATACTGAGTCAGTTATTTGTACATCTGAAGAAGTGTTTATAAATATTTCTCACATATATTATCACACAAAGATTATTTTAGAATACTTTTAATTGAGCTCTACGTGCTACTAAGAAATGCTAAAGAATCATGGCACCTTTAAAAAAATGTTTCCACTGAACTGTTGGCTAGAATTTCCCTTAATGTACAGCAATAAGCTGCAATAATTTATATTGGCCCTTGATGAATTTCTGTTTTGATGCTGTATATGAAGAGTCTATGTTGTTTTCGAGGAAACAAAAGCTAAATAAATTCAATTATTATTAAGTCAGCAACACTCTCTGACTTGTGTAGTTATGAATGAAAAACTATATATACTTTTATGTAACCTAATTATTATTACACAGTTTTGCATTTCAGCTTAATTCCTAATTTATTGTTTTGCCAACAAGACTGCCATCTCCTTAAGCTCTACAAGCTAGTCAAGAATTAAATCTGCATTAAATACAGAATTAATTCGTCTTTGGGGTTTAATTTTTTAAATTAATAGCAAAGTGCAGTGTCAGAAGAGTCAATGTACCAAAAAATTGAAACAGAAAATCAAATTCATTAAAACAGTTTCTGTTTGTTTGCTCAGTAGTATATTTTTTACATTCACTGAACATTCCTTTGCCTTTCCCATAATTAAAAAGCTAATTATTGGAATAATATTTTTTATGGATCTGAGTTTTCAAAGAATGTGATTTAGACGCTTGTTATTAACGTTATTCCAGCACTCTGAGTGTACTTCTTGATCCTAACAATAATGTAACAGTCACTGTTTTGTGCATAATTATATTTGTCCCTATTCTAAACAGAATTTTGAATTTAACTCGATGTTAAATTGCTTAAGCATAAAAATTAAGACCCTTCTGGTCTGAAAACTTCATTATAAACTTTTTAAGCTAGCAATTAAGCAAAATCTAGTATTGGGGTATAATTCCCTTGAGGGTCTAGTCAGTCTCCCTCTCCCCACCTCTTGCCCATTGTAGGCATTCAATAGATATTTACTTAATGATTTAGTAACCTACATAAATTGAAAAAATAAATATTTCCTTGGTTTAGTATTTATGTTATACTAAAGTTTTAAGAAGTGACTAAATACTATATACAAAGTATTTCAATACTATAAATTGTATATAATGAGCATGGATAGTCTGGGGACTACTTTTAAGCGGACAACGCAGATGAAATAAATGAGAATGCACAAATGTAGCATCATAAGCCCAAAACAATTTTAAAATTCAGGATTAGATAAATGATCTAAACAAATAATGAGACCAACCCCATATCAAAAGCACATTTGGGAATGCTTCTCCAAAGAGAATTACTCTCTATATTTATATACTCTGTATATTTCATTACAATCATTAAATTGGCTAAAAATTTTTGGTATTAAATCTTATTTTAAATGTTTTTAAAATAAAAAATTATCACATTTTTCTTACAAACTGTACTTTACGTACAATTATGGATTTACATACATCTGATATCTACTAAAAAGATAAACCCAAAAAGTTTATCAGACTCTTTTGGGCCAAATTATTCAGAAATCTGTTTATTGCAGATTCGAAGCGTCAGCATTATAGCTACCCAATCTGAAGCAGAAATAAACTATTTCCTCACCTTTTAAAGGCTTAGTTACCAATACTCCTTAGAGTCACCATCAGAATAGAAAGGCCTCATCTATGATTCTATATTTGAATCAAATTTCAAGTAAGACATGTTAGCCAACATAAAAAAATTAAGTGCAGGAGAATACACAGGCACAGGCAGCAGGCCATGAAAACATTCTCACATTTTACCAACAGTACATTTCTTAGGAAGGTCTTCTTTAAACTTAACATCAGTAGCCTTGTTCAACCAATTCTTGTAAACCTTAGAGTCACCTAAAATCCAAAAATTTCTCTAATTAATTGATATACACATTCCTCAATTAAGTTGTTTCAGCTGTTGTGATCATCTAACATGCTTGATTTGATATCGGGTATATATATATTTTTTAAGTTTAGTTGAATCAGGGAACTTTTAATCACAATTTCTTGACTAAATAATAGTGGAACTCACAAGAACTAAAGATTGACATAAAACAATAGTGACCTCTAATATGATGTGCAAGGTTTGCAGATACTATTAAAAACAATGCTTTGCATTTTTCCTATCATAAAGGCTCATCATTTCTCATCAGAACAGTAAATTGTAGAAATTGAGTTTCAACAGTTTTCAGCTATTGGTAATTTTTTATAGGAAGAGTTTTCTTTAATGCTCGAAAACTATGAACTATATTTTGTATCTTATCAGATAAGTTGGAGAAAATCTATTGCAAAGCTGCCAGCACATTTCTGACATTTCTTTTCCAAGTTCACCTGCTCTATGCTGCCCACTATAGGAAATGTAATATGGTACTAAGAAATATAATAATGAGCACTAGGGTTACTATTCCTGCAAACCATAAAAATAAATTTTAAAAAATTCTCAGACGACTTGGTTGCTAAGATAGGGTGTTCTTGCAAGCCACAAACTGATTAGTGGTAACCAAATTTATTAAATATAAAGGACATTAGTAAGAACGACAGGACCAGAAACCATATCTTGGTGATCCACAAGCCAAAGTACCAACGGCATTTGGGAGTTGGGGCGTAGAACTTAGTGACAGAGGTGCAGGGTGCAGAAAGCTGCGATTGTGCACTAGAAAGCGATTGAAGGTCAAAATCAACAAAAACAAAAAACCTCAACAAAAAAAGTCATGCAAACACAAATGATTACTGCTAATGGAAAACAACACAAAATCCATTATGCGTGTAATACATAGTTAAGTTTCAGCATATGAATGTCGTCTTTCTTTAAACCTTTACATTCCTTTAACAGCTTCTTTTGTTTTACATTTTTCTAATTAGAGGGATTGAACCATGTAGTGATCTGATAAACATCAAGTTTTATGTTTCTGTCTTTAAAACTTGGACTAGAGCATGTCCAAAGTGTTAGGAATTTAAATTCTATCCATCAGATATACTTCAGGACTCCATGTTGACGAGGACAGCCTCTCCTACAGAAAAGGAATTTATTTTTTAAAAACAATTCATATCAAATATTAATTTTTAAAAGGCATTACCGCTCCAAATCTTTATCTTACGATACTTGCGTTGAAAAGCAAAAGACACTATTGTATGCGCATGTGTATACGCACACATATTTAATAGCAATTAGGCGCTTAAAAGTGGCAATCTCTCCTTGAATAGCAAAAACATAAAAGGTCTCCATTCTGCACTTCGAAACAGAAATAAAGAAAGTTCGGTCGTTCACAGAATAGTGGCATACTAGAAAAGACGTTCTTAAGGTCTAATCTGCGCCATTACTAACACACAATCCTAAATCCTGATTCGGACGACTTAAATTTCAGCGTACATGCCTTCGTTCCTATCCCTGCCCCATGAGCACCGTCCCTGGCCCGGGTTCGGTGCGCGGTCATCGGGGGCGCCCCGACTCGCGGAATCCGCTAGAACCGCCCGCCGCAGGCAACCCGGCTCCCCGACTCCCGGCTGCAAACGCGACTTCCCAGGGCAGGGGCCTCCTGAGCTTCAGAAGCCCACGCCTCAGACGAGGGGTATCGACGGGGCCGTGGTCCCTAGCATTTAAAAACTACCAAAAAGTGACTGCACCAGTGGCGCTGCCAAGGCCGCTGCTGTCTGCCAGCGTGCGCCCCGTCCCGGTCCTATCCGAGCCCGCCGGGAGGCCGGGGCGACTCTCAGCTGGATCGCAGTCAGCTGCCGAAAAACGTGGAGAAAGCCATCAAAGCTACTAAGTTCCCGGAGCAGGCAGCCGCAGCTCTCCCTTCTCACATCAGTTACAAATACCACGGCGGCCTCTGGGTCCTCCTTCAAGAAAATGAAAAAAATAAAAAGCGGAGAGGTGCTAAAGTCGCTGACATTTCCCGCCGAAGAAGATCCTCTAGGCTCCATCCCGTAGCAAGACTTCCAAACTCGATGCATCCTCAGCGGAGGTATTCCATGTTGACAGGTCTCTTGCCTCTCACAAAATGGGGCCGAGGAAGCGGCCGCTGTCTCCTCTATGGGCGCCGCCATTTTGTGAGGCGGCGGCGGCAGGGGCCCGGGGTATGTGTAATGGTTGAATAGAATGACCCCCTCTAGGGAATCCCCGGCGCTGACAGTTACGTAAGGGACTGTGAGCAAGTGCGACGTTTAAGGAATCCGCACAACCAGGGCCTCGCAGCTCTGCGGCCCACATCTCCACCACCCCTAAGAGGACCGGCGGTGGGGGAAGGGACAGATGACCGGGTCGCTCCCTCTTACCCCACCCCCATTCCCTGTCTGGGGCCACCGCTCAGCTTCTCGCTCTCCCTTGGCCGGATCTCCGCCCCCCACAGGCCTCCGAGACATTTATTGGCCCTTGGGTGTAGGGAATTTCCTAGCTACATTCTTATTTAGACCCCATTGTAGGAGACAAACTTTACTTGGGAAATAAACCGGATTCCTGAAGTGAGCACCGGAAGCATAGCAGTCTGGACTATATTACATAATTTTTTTTTTCACATCCAACGAAGTGTTCCCACTGACTACCTGGTTCCAACTGACTACCTGGAATAATAATCCATCCAGATCCCTACTACCCGGTGACCTTGGGTTAGTCAGTGACTTTGTCCGTAGTGCCCACTGCTAAAATGGGAGTAATTAGTTTTGTAGTGTGAAACTTAACATTTGTAGCAAAGGGCCGGCACCAACACTCCTTGTAAATACAGATCTAGGTAGTAGTGTTTCCTGAGATGTTTTAACTCTCCCCATTAAGCAAAGGTTTTTTTTTTTAAACCTTCAGAAATTTTTTAAACAAGAATTGCATTTAAGATATTTGGAAAAAAGTATGGTTATTTATTTAGACTTTGAGATGCCTTAATATGAAAATATAAACGTTATTATCAAAGTTCCGAAGACTGCCTCCCAACCAGTTTAATTACTGTTTTATAACTATGATTGTAGTTTGATAAGTGAAACCAACCAAAGACATTGCGAATTAAGAGCATTCCATCGAATTTATAGTTTGCTAAAGTTAGTTCGTGGGTAATGTGCTAACCAGGCCCCAAAATACTGGCATAAGGCTCAGAAAAGCCGATTCCTTTAGACTTGGGAAAAAAAGTAACAAGTTGACTTTATTCCAAACTGTGAATGTTGCGTAGCTTGAGGAGCTGTCCCTCTGAGGTTCCTTTCCCTCCCGAGCGCCTCACCGGTTCTGTCGAGCGGGCGGGGATTCCGACACAACACTTCAAACAGACGGGTCGGGGACACGAACATCGCCTCCACCCCTAACCCTGGAACAACCGGTAGTGGCCGTTTCTCCGCGCCACCCCCCTTTCCGCCGGCTTTGTGTGCGTGTGAATTGTGCGGCACATTGCAGATGAACCCTAAACCCGGCGAGCCGAGTCTATTGTTCCCCGCGAGGAGCTGCCGGGGCGGTTTGGAGCCAGTCGCAGTGCCGCGGCTGGCCCTCGGGGGTCGCTGTGCGGCGCTGCTGCTCGGCCGTGGTGGCGGCGCTGGCAGCGGCAGAAAGGGAGGCTGGCGGGGAGGGAAGCGGGCGGGCGGCGCGCAGCGGCTCAGCCGCCGCGGGTGCCTTCTTCCTAAGGACGCCCTGGCCGCCGTGGCCGTGGCCACGCGTGAATGTGTGCGAGGGCCCCGCGAAGCCGTGGCCGGAATACACGCTGTCTCCCCGCTTTCCACAAACCATCACACAGACCTCCCCCTCCCCACCCCCAGCCCCGCCTGCCCCGGCCCCGCCGCCGCCGCGGTCGCCGAAACTCCCGGGCCTCCGGCCGCCCCGGCCCCTCACTGTCCACTCGCCTTTCCCCTCGCCCGCTCGCGCGCGCCCGTCAGGAGCACCATGTTGAATCGCGTCCCCGGGCCGAGCCGCCTGGGCCGGCGGCGCTGAGAGGCGGACCAGAACCCGGCCGCGGGGAAGGAGGAAAGGAAGGGGTGGGGGTGGGGGCCGCGCTCGCCCGGCGGCTTTGCGCGGATCCGGCATTCGCTTGCCCCTCTAGTTTCGCTCCGATTTCTTTAAACTTTTTTAGAAATTCCCCTCCCTCCTTCCCTCCTCTCCCCCTTGGCCTCCTGCTCCCTCCTTCCCCTCCTCCTCCTCCTCCTCCCCCTCCCTCCCTCCCTCCCTGCGCCGCCGCCGCCGCCGCCGCCGCCGCCGCCACCGCCGGCCCATGACTGAGCCCCGCCGCCGCCGGCCGAGGAATGGGCTCCGGGCTCTGGTAGGAAGCGCAGGGAACGGGGGGCGCTTTTAGAACACCGATCTGGGTTTTTTTAAAAACCTCCTTTGAAAAAATAATGGCAAACTCGACGGGGAAGGCGCCTCCGGACGAGCGGAGAAAGGGACTCGCTTTCCTGGACGAGCTGCGGCAGTTCCACCACAGCAGAGGGTGAGAGCAGAACCGGGGGGGCAGCGCCGGGCGAGCCGGTGCGAACGGGGCTCTCCCGCCCGGGCCAGGCGCGGGGTCCCGGCTGACAAGTGCGGGGCTTTCTCTCTTCCGCAGGTCGCCTTTTAAAAAAATCCCTGCGGTGGGTGGGAAGGAGCTGGATCTTCACGGTCTCTACACCAGAGTCACTACTTTAGGCGGATTCGCGAAGGTGAGTGGAAGTTTTAATTTGTATTTCCCTCTCTCTGGCCTCCTCCAAAAAGTCTCCTTTGACCCCGGAGTGGGCGCTCGGGGTTAGGGGGGTGGCTCGCGAGGGCAAAAGGCGTTCTTTTCGCTCCTAGCCGGTGGCACGGAGGCGGACGGCGGCGGGGCTGTTTTTGGCCTGGTGATTCGCGTGCGCGCGGTGGGCGCGGGGCTCCCGCGGGCGGGCGGCCCGGCGCCGGCTCGCGCCCTGCCGTGTGCCCGGCCGGCCCGGTGGGGTCGGCGCACCACGGCGGGGAGTGCAGGCGAGCGGGGCGCCCGCCCGAACCCCGCGCCCGCCCCGCTGCCGTGCCCGCCCGCTCGCTCGCGAGTCAGCTCTGCTGCCGATGCCGCTCTAGCACAGGCGGAGACACAGAGACACACAGACTCTGAGAGCAGTTTTCGTGCAACTCAAAATTAGCGCGGGCAGGTTTAACATCGATAATCGGCTGCGAAATGATCCCGGCAGCCAGGGGCACAGCCTCGGCCCAGTCGCCCTGGGTTTATACAGCTAACAAAAGAAACCAGGACCTGTCTCCAAATAGCCATCTTAGGCTTCAAGGCTAGGCAGAAGCTGTAGGCCTCAAAGAAGGGCCTATGGAGATGGATAGATCTGGGAGAGGTATCTGAATCGGCCCCGGTCCGGGCCCCCCCACCAGAACCCGCGGATGTCGCTGTCCGGAACAGTATTGATCCTTTTGAACTTTTTTTTTTAGTGTAAACGGACCGCGTTGAGATTTAAAAGGGGGCGACAGAGGGACTTGCGATTGGTTATTGTCCGGGCTTCAAAAACAAAACAAACCCACCAACCCCCCCCCAAACAAAACAAGTGCTATTAAATACGGGGCTCTCGGGTGAAAACACAGTGATTCAACCAGCTAATTCGTAGTAAATCTTACGGATCGAACCGAAATACCCACCGATGTCTTAGGTATATCCAGATCTCTGTAGAATGGGTATTTATTTCAGTTAGGTCAGGGTTTTCTTGTACTGTGCGCTCTCAGACAAGTGTGCCTGTGTTTTTAACAGGTTTCTGAGAAGAATCAGTGGGGAGAAATTGTTGAAGAGTTCAACTTTCCCAGAAGTTGTTCTAACGCTGCCTTTGCTTTAAAACAGTATTACTTACGGTGAGTACTAGTGACTCTTTCACAGTATTTGGAAATAAGGGACATAAGGAATTGGGGGGGGGTTGTTTTTAGCAAAAAAGAGAAAAAAAAACCTCACACACAAAATAGTTGCTACTTACCTATTTCATTAGGAAAAAACATTAAATATCAATAAAATGTGATTGTGGGAAGGTGCAAGTTTTCCTCATCTATTTTAGAATTGTTTACCTTTTTCATATAAAAACTTTACAGGTGACACCCCACCCCCCATCTTGGTAAACATTGTTTTGTGGCATTGTTATTGATTGATATTCACCACGGGGCAGAAAGGTGATGCTTAGTATAAGAGTTAACATAGTTAATGAAACTTTGTATCCCTTGGGAAAATTTTTTCTTTGTTTCAGAAACTCTTTACCTTTTTTTGACTTCTAAGATTTTTTTTTTTTAATGGAACCTTTAGTACAGAACGTGTCATTGAGTTTTTTAGTAGGTATTTCCATGTAACGTGTTGATGCCTTAGGTGATCAGGATTGTTTTTAGAATCATTTTTTGTCAAAATTTTGAGTGAAAATATTTGAAAGGATTATTATATTGTTAGGAAAATAAGGGATACTATGAAGCAGGATTTGGAATTTCTTTGATTTTTGCTTTTCTTTTTGACTGCTTATTTGGTAGAGTAAATTTCTTTAGTTGATATGTGATAGATTTTAGAGAATATATTTTGTGATAAAGAATTTTTTGTCCTCATCTAGGAATATTTTTGTGTTGTGATTTTTTTATATGTTTTCTTTTTAATATTTATTTACCTATAGAGGGTCGTTAGATGGTGGTTGTTATTCAAAACTAAAATAATACCCTTTGTGTTTATTATTTTTTAATAGTGATGTTACAGGATGACTTTTGTAATGTGGCTTCTGCATAATTTGGGTTTTGCATTTATTGCTCAAAAATGCAGTTATTATTCTGTGTCATTTTCAGCATTCTGAAATAGGAAATGCAGCAATTGCACAGGTGCACTTTCTATTGGCTATCTTAGATTGACTTCAGGCTTGAAACTGAAGAGTTCACAGAACTTTGTGGAGTAGTTACTGAGTTTTCAGAAGTCTAGAAAATATCAAATAGGGTTAGTTGCTATCTGTTTTTTGTTTGTTTTGTTTTTGTGATGGCATGTGTCAGTATATTTTTAAATAAAGGGCCACATTTAAAACCAAAAAGTCAACCACTCAAACTGTTGATTTCATAATAGGGTGAGAAGTATAGAGTTTTATATTTATAGTAACATTCATTAGATCATTTTCATTGTAGTGGAATATTATAATATTTGATTATAATATTGAGAGGAACAATGCTAAATACATATTCTAGTTTTATGGCAATCAGATTTACCATTTAGATTTTAGATGGTTTAAAATCTGTATTTTAAAGTTCTATCTGGTATTGATTGGTTGATATTGATTGATTGATTGATTGAAATTTAATAGTGAAAAGCTACTGTATAATATATATGGTTAATGAGATGTATGTTTTTTTGAAGAACTTACATTCATACTAACAAGATTTTAGCATAATCAGTTTGATGTTTAGGTTTCTAATTTGTACAAATGTTAATTATAAATACTGTCTTTAAATTGTGTGATTTCCATCTTGGGATCATCATCAATTGATTATACTTTAGGTGCTGGTAGCTATATAGTTTCAAGGTTGATTGCAATGATTTACATTGTTCTCAGATCAATTTGGGCTTTATAATCTTTTTAGAAGCTGCTTTTTGAACTATGTCCTTAGCTAAACTTGTTTTTCCTCTATATGTGACTCTCCAGGTTTGTTTTTGTAGAGTTGTAGCTAGGCTACTAGGAAAAAAGTTGAAGCATTTGTTTTGGAAAATAAAACCATGTGAAGATTTGCATGGCTTGTAAAGAGATACAAAAGAAATATGCTGGTCAAAAATTGGTTACTACCAACCTTGAAAGAATTTTTCCCTAGTGGTGTAATATTGCATAATTAGAGGACATGTATTATGTTGGGTTTTACACCTTCCTCTGAAAAATCTTAAGTGGCAGACAGGATGCCAAGCTTTAAACAGTAATTCTGTTACTTAACCATAAGAGTGCCTTTTCATGGTAAGGAATGGTAATAAAGTGATTTGTAAGTGTAACTCGTTGCATCATCAAACTGAATATCATAGTTTCTGATGAGCACATAATGCTGTGTGTTTTATAAGTCACATGTGGAATAATTTTTTTTTAATGTTGACTGCATTTTCTTTTTACCTATTGTAAGACAGTCAGAACATGTGTTAGATCTCATTGACTCCACAAGTTTAATATTTGCTTACATTCCCCTGTAATTTTACTATTAATTGGGTGGATGACTGTTAAGTTTAGTATTTATGATGTGTCTTCATAAGATTACAGATATTTAAATAAAGAAGAGCAAACTAGTACTCTGGCCATTGTATGTTCTAACATTTTAATTTTAATTTTGATACAAATATAGACAAGTTCATTAAGTATAGAGTTGAGTTCAGTTGTCTGCCAAAAGTTAGCTTGATTGTATCAAAACATACATACATTGGTGGATTGTCTACAAAAATTTCTCAGTGTAAAACTGAAATGCAGACAGTAGTAGCAAGTGACTTCTGAGAACATGTACTCTACTTAAAAATTGGATATTAATTGTCTATGATGTCTGTGTATTTTCGTATAAAGTTCTTTCTTGACATCTACCACGAATGTGTTCCACAAATGTTTAGTATTAGAACATCCCTATAAGTATAAAAGGATGGGGTATAATTTCCTACATTTTATAGATAGAGAGATTAAAGTAAAAAATAAAATGGATTTAGGGGCATTCATTAATTGGACAAAAAAATTGTATTCATGACATGTATTCAGTAATTAATCCGTTTATTATAATTTCTGTTTGTTATAAATAATTTTAAGAAATTAAAATATATTTGGGAATTACATTTGTTTAAATTTATGCCCAAGTATATGTATGCCTAGTGTGGTCCATATTTGCTCAGTGGATTTTAATTTTTTGTTCTGTTTTGGGGCTAAGATTTTGGAACAATTTTCTCCTCTTATTTTGATTAAGAATTTGCAGCTTTGGTATGAATATTTAAGAAATATTTCAAATACTTAGTTGAAGGAAATTCTCCATAGTGAATTTTCAGTTGCATTGCCAATTTATTCTATTTTTTCCCCCCCTTGGTGAATAAAGCCCTCCATAAATTATACCAGTAGAGGGAATTTACATTTATCAAAGTTAAATGAAATGAATACACTCAATGTGTTCTGTAATTAGTGTCCACCAAATAGACCAGTTCTTTTACGAGAAAACCATTTATAAATCACGAGGTTAATTGAAAGACTTCTTCAAAGTTTCAAAAACTGAAATAAATAAATAAAGTAAATAAGAGAATACATTAAGTTTGTGAATTGTTACAAAGAAATGATAAACCGATTTTTCTTGTTCAAGAAAGGAAAATAAAGGCAATGAAGTAATATGGAGACTGGAAAAACTATCTGAATAAATTATTATATGCATTTTAACTTTAATTTTACAAACTGGGTGTTTTCTTTTTAATGAAACCTGAGTTTTATGTCTTCTGATATGTTATTAGCTTTAAAGGTGTGCAGACTTGTTGAAAGAAGAGTAGGAAGTAGAGAAAGTTGAAAGTCTGATCAGACCTCAGCTAGGTTAGTGTTCTGTCCTAGGTTAGTGTTCTGTTTTGGTACTAAACGACTTAAATTTGCCCCAAAGTTGAATTAATTTAATATTAATGTAAATCTTACTCTTTCCAAGATAGATGGTTATAAATTTCACTGAAGATATAAACTGAGAACTTAATTATAACTTAAAAATGCTTATATACTTTTTTCATTTAAACTAAAAACATCTGTTTCTAAACTGAAGTGCTCCTTTTTAATCTTACTTCATCTCTTCTCTTTTGTGGATTCAGTATTTTCATAGTTGATTGCATTTGAAATCCACTATAACTTCTCTCATAGACAAGTGAATTGCTACTACACATCTTTTACATTCCCAAACTGATTGAAGTCATGAATTGGAAAAGAAAGGAAAATCAACATTTTAATTTCTTGGAATTCAGGTGTGTAAGTCAATGAGCAAGTTACTCAATACATATTTTTAGGTAAAGTATTAAGTCTTTATTATTCTTTTGTGAAGGGTGCCTATTGGGCATTTTCCAGAGTGGTATAGAACCTCTAAAAGTTTAATGGTAAAAATGAGGTTTGTCTGAATTGTGAATTAGAAGGCATATAGGGCAGGGAGGAGTAGAGGGAGGATTTTCTCTCTGTCTCTGTTCCTTTGATTTGCCACCATCATCACCACCACACTTTTTGGTATTTAGTATCCATAAGAGTAGAAATTACACATTTATGCTCTATGAAACATCAGTTTTCATGAAATGTTAACCTGTTTCCTTGAAAAAAGATCAAATAAATTTGAGCAGTAAAACTAAACTTGGGTTACTTCATTGCAGACTTATTAGAGACTCATTAGAGACTGTGCATTGTGGACCTCTAGAAAATTTGGCCACTATTTTCTCTCTTACTCCTATAATAGTTTTACCACACACTACCAGGGTGAAATGTGAAGGCTGTGTGTGAGGAACACCTAATAAATTCTGTGGAGTATGGTTAGGAAACTCTGAGCTTGAAGAAGTAAGAATTAAGGAAGAAAAACTTAAGAGTTAAGAAAAATAATGGGGAAAATAAGAGATCTGAGGTGATTATGTGTATATTTATATTGAGATATATAAAAGTAAATTTAAATAATTTTTGTGGAGCTATTATTTGCCTATCTTTATCAAAGGTTAGACAAAATTATATTGGTAATATTTGTTAAATGGTTTTTTAAGGTGGGGAAGGAAAGCATTAAGACAATCTTGTGTTCATTGCCAGAAAAAGAAAGGATAAAGAATTATTGTAGGCCAAGTAGTAGAAGAAAAGTTGAACTTATAAACTGTGAATGACCTTAATTGGTCCAGAATGCAGGAAGATGTCATTGTAGATGTACATGTTTTTTCACTATTTAAACTATAATGTGATATAAGACAAATGGCCAAAAAAAAAAAAAAAACCAACATGACAAAGATTTTTAAGTCTTAGGCAATGGTTCATTTATTGGCATGATATTCTTTACAACAAAAGAATTTGTGATTATTTTTATTTGATTTGTTTAGTCTGCAAAAGACAAGTTCTCTTCTTTTCACTTAGGATTCATATTTGAACCACCTATCTCCCCAAGGCAAGTAACTGCACTGCACTTTTTTCCCCCATAGTGTCCATCATTTTAACTAGGTGATGCTTTTTTTAAAAACAGAATATTTGTATTTAAGATTTTATTTTTCAGTTTGCCTAAATAAGTCTCTGTAGACTTATTTAGAATGATTTGTCATTTTGTAGAATAGTTACTATTTTTGTTGAAATATGATTGTAGTCCTGCTAACGATTTGCATTTGCTTTGGTTCTGTAACTTTAAAAAGTAGTTACATCATGAATTTTGATATTAGTTAAAGCTTTATAGAATAAGATATTGGTCTAAGGACCAGAGTTACTGGAATTAAAAAAAAAAGATATGAGGAGTAAAGATTATCTTCAAATATTTTATAGCTTGAAATTTATAAGTATAATTTTCATGAAAAGCAAAAGGATTGGCTTTTAAATTTTATGAAATAAGTGTAAATAATATGGTTAGTTCAGTTATCTGTATTAGAGCTAAGGAAATAAGGTTGATTCTGTTTATTCAGAAGTTCTTTAAAATGCATATACACACACACATAGTGGTAGGCCACAAATATATATAGTGATAGGCAGAATTGGTTATCTATCATAAAAATTTATTAATGGATTCACTAAGCAAATAAAACTTGTGGGAGACCTGGAATAAAGAGTTGGTTTAGAGCAAATTGTCACTCTTAGAAGCAGTCAGATATCTCTGAATTTCATTTAGCTTGTGTTTTTAAAATAGAATCAAACATGTATTTTTCTGTCTCAAAATTGTTTTAAAATTTTCACTTGTGCTTGGATATATTTTGCATATTCATTATGTTGTGAATTGTGGGTTAATTCATTTCTACAAGATGTATGCCCTGTTTGCTAAGTACATTGCGATAACTTATTACTGGAACTGAATTCTTAGTAATGTCTGGGAATAGATATCGCATTCAGAATTGTTGTCCCAAAATGATAGATCCATAGTTTCATTAATATCTAAGAAAATGTTTCCAGGGCTCCACCCCTGTCTTACTGAAACAGAATTTTTTGGTGGGGGCCCAGGAATAATCTGTTGTTTTTGTTTGGGCTATTTTATCTTCTAAGGCTTGTAATGCTTCCAGCCTTGTCACCGTTTTGTTAAAGTAATTTGTCCTTTTGGAGAGTATCAAATTCTGGATTTGGTTGGTTGCTTCCATGTAGTATCAATTAACTTGTTCTTCTATCCCCTGTATATCTTGAAAATTCATAATTAGATCTAAAGATTGATAAAATTCAGGTTCAATTTTTTTAGGCATACTTAATAGGCAGTGCTGTACTTGTCATCCTATCATGAGGC
>PVKY010007739.1:0-14647 GCA_004027775.1 Bradypus variegatus
TGACAAGCGTTGAGGCCAGGTGTTGCTGACACCCCACTTTCCCAGCAAGGTCAAGAGGGAAATGGTTTGCCTGAGACCACCCAGGGAGGACACTCCTGGCTTCTGAGCATTCCCACCCTCTGCACACTAGGTCACTAGGAGCCAGAAATTCCTCTTGACTTCAGAGTTCTAAGGCCGGCAACGTATATTCTAGAAGGTAATATTTGTCATTCACAGGCCCAAGAAGAACTAAAAACATTTCACAGCTCAGAGGAGATTATGGTTCCACAAAGGAAGGTGTGAGAGATGGTAGAGAACAGCCCGGCACCGTCTTGCTGCTTCATTCTCTGCAGATACCGGCAAGGCTGGATTTAGTGCTGGAGAACTTGATTAAAAAAAAAAAAAAAAGTCCAGATCTTCCTCAAAACTCAAAAAGGGCTATTTTTGAGCTCTGAAAAAGAACATCGAGTTCTTTTGCCTGTCTCTGCATTGGCAGGGTTCATGAGGTTTGAAATTCCACTTAGGACGGGGAGAGATAAGACACACATCCCCGGCTCCTCCAGCTGCCAGCTGCTCGGGCCGGCTTTGGGCAGGAGGTGCTTTTCCAACATCTTAGGGACAGGTGGGAGGAGCCAGCTCCCTCCCGGCACTGTGGGCAGGTGACTGGCTCCTGGATAAGCCCTGCCCCGGCCCTGGCACAGATGCCTAGTGCCACCTGGCTAGGACCACCTGGGACAGCCACAGGAGCTCGGGGTGCCACGTGCCCACTTGGGGGTGGCCTGAGGGTTGCCCCTTCTGAAGGGGAAACACCTAGGTCCCCATGCCTTTCCGGGGCTCCTGCCCCACCTGACAGGCCTCTAAAGGTGAGCCAGGATCACGACCGGAGTGAGGAGGGCAGGCACGGAGAACTCCAAGCACTTCCTGCGGACACCCGGGGGCCTCGAGTCTACGGGCCAAGGTCACCAACCAAGCATCGCCCACTTTTTATGCTGGAATCTACACGGCCTGGGCCCCCCAAAGCCAGGGCCTGGGTCGGACCCACCCTGTGGTACCCAGTGGGATTCAGTAATGCCTGATGAATCTACGAGCAAATGAACGAACAAGTGAAAGAAGGATGCGCAAGCAAGAAAACAAATGAACAAATGAGAGCTCCCCAGCCTCAGCCCTGCGTCCACACCTGCTCCCAGGCACCCACCTGCCTGTTCCTACCACTGCCAAAATCAAGGCTGCCCCACTGCACCTGCGGAGCAAGGGCTCTGAGGGGCTCCTCCTCCCTGGTGCTGAGCCTTTGCACCTGCTGTTCTCCACCTGGGGTGCTCCCCAGCCCCCCAACTTCCTCAGGCTCACCCCTCCCACCCTCCTTTAGATTCAGCTTCACTAGGGCAAGTCTCCTCTCCCCCAGTCCCCCCACCTAAACAAAGCCCCCACCTACACCCTGCACCTCTTCTGTCACGACACTTGCTCTCTGGTCATCTTGCATTTGCCTGATTGTCTGTTTGGCTCTGTGATGGGCCATTCCTTGCCATTCCCTCCTCTCTGGCTTGACCAGAGCCCGGCACATGGGAGGAAAGCTCTCGGTCAAGGGCCACTGACCGCGAGAATGTGCAAACACGTGAAGGCCCCCCGGAGCTGACCCAGCCAACTGAGCCCCTCTCCCCACTCTGCCTTCTCCATCAAGTCCCCTACATTCACGGCTTCTGTGTGGAAGGTGCCAGCCCCGGCCATTGCCCTCTTCTGCATGTGAATGCTCTCCTGGCAGCCCCCTGCTGTTTCCTCATGGCCTCGGCCTTGGGTACAGCCCCGTCCCAGACACAGCCCCAACCCTCACCCAGCCTGGGGCCTGCCTCCCACGTCCCCTCAGCCTGGGAACACTTCCGCCGCTCATTCCTGACCCCTGCCTTCAGTGGGCCTCTCCCCAAGCTCCTCTAGTCCTAGCTTTTACCTCCTTGGATTGACATTTCAAGCCTTTCCTAATATGGCCCCATAGCCCCTCCAGCTCACATCCCTGCACCGTTGCTGATGCCGCACTCTTGGCCACCCTTCCCCACCCTGGAGGGCTGCTTTCAGGTTACACTGGGTGGTGGTGCACGCAGGCCTTAGACGAAGCTGCCTGGGTTTACACCCCTGGGGCAAGGTATGTGACCTCACCGTGCCCAGCTCCCCATCCATAAAATGGGACAGCAGCAAAACCCACCTGCACAGGGTTGCTGTGGGCCACAGATAGAAACAGCTATTAAAACAATTCACACCAAGCCGGGGCACTCAGCCCCCCTCCCCGAGTACCCGCTGCCTCTTGAATGTCTGCTGGGAAATGCCAGGTGGTCAAGAGGAGTCTAGCCGCTAGTGTGGCCTCCCTGGAAATGGGAAGGGTATGGTGTCACGAACAGACGATAGGAATCGGGCACACCAATAAAAATAAGGAAGAAAAATAGTTTCGAGAAAGTGAGACGGAAAACCCAGCACAATCTTGCAGTCCTAGCTTGGCTCAGGAGCCGGCGGGAGCGGGCGCATCTGATGGAGGAGTCACCCGAGAATCCCTGGGAGCTGCCCGATGAGGCAGGTGACGTCATGGAGGAAAAGTCCAGATGAAAACAACTGCGGGGTGAGCTGGGGCACAGACGCTGGACGAAGATGCCCCCCCACCTACCAGCTGCACAGATTCCCGGAGGCAGGGGACCTTCGTCCCATCAGGGAAAGGGCTCAGTTGAGTTTAGGGCCTGATGTAGGGTCACTATGACTTACTGTGTGTGGCTTCTGACCACGCAAACCCTTTACAGCAAAGCAAACCAGGTTCCCGAGTTAAGGGTCATGTTTCCGTGGAGGGTGGGAGGTGGGGGAGGGGATACTCCCAGCTTTGGTGCTTCGTGCTGAAAATGAAAACCCTCCTTTCTTGGCCCTGACACCCTGCTGGGCAGCAGCTTGTCCTTTGTCCTTGCAGAATGTTCTGCCTCCTAAGGGTTGTCTAGATACCCCCCACTCACTTCTTGGGTCCCTGCAACCTGGCTTTGGCTGCCACCAACCAGGCTCAGCCCTCTAGCTTGGTGGTGGCTTCTCCCCACCACCCCCCTCCAGCCCCCTGTGACCCTACTTGCAGCTGCGTGACCCTCCCCTCTGTGAACCCAGTCAGGAGTCAGCCTCAGCACCCACGAGAAGCCGATGGATGAGACGAGTCAGAAGGCAGCTGCAGCTGAGTCTCCTCCAGCCCCATGTACCTGGGAGACCCCTGGCCAGCCCTGAACCTCATTTGTGCTCCTTCTCTCCTGCACTGGGCCTGCCCCCATTGCCCAGGCCTGTGGCTGCCAGCCCATCTGTGGCCCACTGCCCCATTTCCATGAGTCGCCTCCCCGAGGCTCGTCCCCTGGCCTAGGCACTGCTCTCCTTGGGCCCAGACCCCACCTGCCTGCTATGCCCTTTGCCTGCGTCTCCAACCCTTGCGAGGATCCTGTGCAGAACTCCAGCCCTTCATGTACAACAAACAGTCCCCACAACCTCACAGGCCCTAGACGGAGCAGGCTCCCCCCATCCCGCCCCTCCCCTGCCCACCTTCACCCCTGGCGCCCACCTGGTCTGGAGCAGGGACCCGGGCACCTTCCTGGACTCGTCCCTCCACCTCACCCTCAGCCAGCCAGTCCTCATCGTACCCCTCTCCTCTCCCTTCCCACCTGCCCTCCCATCTGGCCCCTGCCATCCCCTGGGTGATGGTTTGCATTCGTGGCAGTGGACCCTCAGTGGGTTGCAGAGAAGGGCAGGCGGGACTTGTCCTGGGGTTTTAGGAGTTGTTTGTGAAGATCATTCAGGAACACACGTGAAGACGGAGGGGCCACACCGACACGAGATGCTGGGGTGACTTCCTCTCAGTCCAGCCGTCTGAGCTGGCCTTGGCAGCATGCGAGGTTGCAAAGTCAGGTGATGTGGCCCCAGCCCTCTGTGAGCCGCCCAAACTGGAGGTGCCAGGGGCCCTGCTTGTCCCACTTTCTTCTCTCTTCCTGGGTGACTTGGGCAGGATTTGGTGCAAGTGGCTACCAAAGAGCTCATCTGGGGTATCTCCTCCCTGGGACCCCTCCACGTCCCCTGGGACGGGGCCTCATGGCAACAATGGGTGGTTCCCAGGTGGGCTGGGGTGGGAGGGTTTGGGTGGTTTTATCTCTATTATTCTCATTTTGGTTTTTGATAATGGACTTCTATTTTGACCCTCTGGGTCCCCTGTACTCCTTGTTAGAAATAGAGAGAGTGTAATCATAAGATGCTCCATGACTATGCCAGTTGATGCCCTTGTGGAGGCCGTGGGGAAGCTTCTGGAATGCATCTTACCGGCAATGTCACAGAGTTCCGCATCAGAGGCATTTGCCAAGGCCTCCTCCAGCTCCGGCTCCAGCGTCACAGTTTCCAGCACAGGATCCACTGGCTTCTGCTTGGGGACCCATATTTTTCCTGCCAACACATGGGGGCCTGTCACAGGGCATGCAGCTGCCACGAGGGAGCCTCAGGGGGCCCCCTGTGACACCCCAACATCACAGAACCCCCGTGGATCTCTCGATGCCGAGACTCTCTGAGTCACCTTGCTCTGGGGACTGAGCATCAAACGTCCCCAAAGAACATGAGTTGGGGATCTCCAACAAAGTCCCCTTCACATTGGAAAAGAATAATGTTACAACTTGATAAAAGCAGACTACTCCCTATGGAAAACATCAGACATAATTTTAAACAACCTGCAAGTAGGATAAGATACAAAAGGAAAAACTTAATAGAATGCCGGGGTCTGGGATGCCCTCACGAGAAACACTAAGAAACATTTCTAAACAAAATAACTAAAATTCACTTCGATTATTACAAAGCCATGGGGAGCAAAAGTGTGCCCTTGCCTCGTGGGACATCATATTTTAAAGTGTCAGACTCATAACTGAACAGGAGAGCAAGGATTCATGTTCAAGGATGGTCGCTGCCATGTGCACGAATGGGGGTTGTTGAAGAAATCAGCGTGTGTGCACGTCGGGGAGGGCCAGCAGGTACTATGGAGGACGGCGGAGAACTTGTTCAGAAGGGAAATGCCCAAGAAAAAAGATTGAGTAGAAAAGCAAGTTACAAAATAGCATGAACAATTTAATTCCATTCAAGGAAAATTACGCATCTATATTTTTTCACAAAATGGGTCTTTATTGAGGGCTTCCTATGTGCCAGGTGCTGCCCATGGCCAGTGGACGGTGGAGAACAAGAGCATCACAGAGCTGACGGTTTAGTGGGTGGTGATGACGACGAGCAAGCTCATAAAGCTATCAGATGGTATGAAGCGTTACGGAGGAAGTCAAAGCAAGCAAGCAGTGCCAGGTGGGTGGCTGAGAGGATGCCCGTGACCTGATGGAGGTGAGCCAGGCAGCTACCCGGGGAGAGCGGGGCAGGTAGATGGGCAGTGAGTGCAAAGGCCCCGAGGCCTGCAAGGAGAGGGTTGTGCTTAAGGTGGAGTTGGGGCAGGGGAGAGGAGGTCAGAGGGAAAGTGGGGGGCACTTGGCATAGGGCCCTAGAAGGAACTGTGGGGACTTCAGCTTTGACCTGGGGATGGAGGGTCCCAGCAGAGGAGTGACATGTTGTGACGTGGGCATAAAAAGGCTCACTCTTGCAGTGGGACAGGTAAAGGTTACTTGGATCATGGCGATAGCAGTAGAGGTTGGGAGGGAGTGGGAAGTGCAGAGAGAAACATCCAGAAGGATGTTCACTAAAATGGGATCAGTGTTTATTTCTCAGTGGAGGGAATTCCTCCGTGGTTTAAACTGTTTATAGCAAAGACTTATTAACTATGGGCACAGGACACACAATGAAGTTATTGGAGGAAAAATGTATCATAAACCCTACCTTAATATCAGATTCCAGGGACCTGGAAAAGGGCAAAATATACAAGGAAAACAAAGTGCCTAATAAGATCAACTATGGAAATGATACAACAACTAAGGTGAACATTTAATAAATATATAAAACCTAGGCTTTATTATATCCCTACAGCAGACAACTCCAGCAAGGGGAGTGCCTCTAAGACACTAGCAGTGGGGACCTGGACTTCTTCCCTTCCTCCATCTTAGTAATTGGAATGTGAATCTGATGACTGGAGCTTCAGCAGCCAGATGGACCATGAGGACAAAAACATATTGCAGGGGTGGCAGAATGAAAAACTGCAAAGGGCCTTGATTGCTGGTGCCGAGGAAGGTGTCCTACCAGCTTTGGAATGCCTAGCCCTGCAGCTCTTCTAAGTGAAAGATTAAACTTCCATTTGATTCAACCTCTGTTATTTTATTTTTCCCAGCACAAGCAGCCAAATCTAATTCTAATGAAAATATCCTACATGGAGCTTTATTCTGACCCCATCACCCCCACAGTGAATGAGAATCTCTCTCACTCCAAGTTCCCCAGGATTCTGCCCTAGGTCGTGGCTCTTTCCGTGTCCTGCTGGGTCTCATGGTGACTGAGTACCGTTTCCCTCTGCCCAAGCCAGCCAAAGCTCAGCGTGGGGAGGGACAGACTGAACGAGGCTGGCGGAAGGATTTTCATCATCCCCGTTTTAGGGAGGAGGAAATGGAGGTATAGCACGTTTAAAAGTTTATTGGCACTCACACAGCTGGTAAGCAGAAGTGCCAGGAGAGGCACCCGAGTAGATCGAGCCCCACACTGTTAGATGCATCTAACCACTAAACCATTTAAAGGGACGAAAGGGCCAGCCATGGGGCCGGGCAGCGGGGCTGCACTCCAGGCAGAGGATGCGTGCAAAGGTCTGTGGTGGGAAAGAGCTTGGCGGGTTTTGGAGCCAGAAGGCAGCCTTGGGGCAGCAGTGCAGTGAGCGAGGGAGAGCGTGATGCAAGGGGACGCAGCAGGACGTGGGTGCCATGGGAAGTCCCAGAAGGGCAGACAGTCAGGGAGGGCCTCTCTGTACCCTGGGGGGCCATCCAGGTAGCCGTGCCTTCAGCTGGGGCGGAGAGTCTTGGAGGAACAGAAGAAGGAAGAGATGCCGCAGTTGCCAGAAAGGAACTTAGGGAAAGAGCAGGGATAGGGTGGAGATGGGTAAGGTAGCTCTTGTCCCTGGTTTGCAGGGAAAAGTCCTCGTTTAGGCCTGCTGTCCCGAGATCACTGTAACAGCTTCCTTTTTCACTCTCAAAGGTGTCTAGTGTGCAAGAAAAACAACCAGGGCACCCTAGTAAAGGGAACCTTGGGGGCAAGTTTTGCTGGTTTGGGTGACCATACCTCTCTTAAGCAATCTCCCTTTGATCTGCATCATTCACTGATGCTTTGGGAGTTGGATTTGTGTTTTTGGCCAGACGGTGAGGAGCGCAGGAGCCCAAGGAGGCCCGGTCACACGTGGCCCAACAGAAGGCCTGGCATACAGTTGGCACTCAACGAACGGATGGGGAGCGACAAGGTCATAAGAGTGACAGCATCTGATACCTCGCTTTTCCCCTGTGTAGGGGACCAGGTCTTCTCGGTCCTTAAACTCCTTGGCTTCCTTTTCCAAGTGATCCAAGAGCTCCTCTCTCTTAAAGGGGCCCGTGGGCGCCTTGGTGGTCTGGTCCTTCTGCCTCAGGCCTGCAGGCAGCAATGCATTCTACAGTTGAGGCCATGGGGATGGGGGAGAGAAAGAAAGAGAGAGAGAGAGAGAGAGGGAAAGAGAGAGCAGTCAGCTGCTGAAGATTTGTACTTCTCTCAAACCCCCCACTGACCAGCAGGAACCTCACAGCCCGTGGAATCAGCCCAAGCCCCCTTCTAAAGGTATGTGAAACACAGAGAGGGCAGGGACTCGCCCGAGCTCACACAGCGGCTGGGGGCAGAGCTGGCTGGGCCCAGGGCTCCTAGTCCTGCAGCATTTCCCTGTGAGCGCAGAGGGGCTCAGAGGGCATCTGTGGAATGACAGGTACAGGGAAGCAGGTGTCTGGATGCAGGAAGACGTTCGCAGCCCTGTGTGAAGGGGTCAGAGGGGGGAGAAGCCAAGGAGTCTGAGTTAGGGCCCTGGAGGCAGAATCAGGCAGGAAGGAAGCCAAAACCTAAGCAGGAGAAAGTCAGCGGGACTGCGAGTGGGTGGGCTCAGTCTGGCCCAGGCTGCCCTGCGGGGCTGGCCGCCTCCTGACAGGCCCGAGCTCCTGCCGTGCAGCTTGTTAAATATTTTGAACGTCACCCCTGGAGATGGGTCTCTCCAGGAAGACAGCATCAGCCAATCCTTGCGTTCTCTTCCTCAAACAGGGGCAGGCTTCTGGTGCGGGCTTCCTAATTAGGGTGGATTTGAATCCCATGGGCTTCACTTTAACTCAGCACCCCCCCACCCCCGGCACCCCTAGATTCAAAGACGTTCGCAGCTGCAGATCATTTATAGCTTATGGTCTTTCTAGTGCACCCCACTACCCCTGACCTTGACCTTAAGAGGGAACCACAGCCCAGAGCAAACAAAGACCTGCCCAAGGATTTCAGGGGCAGATCTAGAACAAAACCCAGGGCCCTTCTTCAGATCTGGAGGTATTGGGGAGTCACAAGTCACAGTCTTCATTTGTGACCACTGTGACAATGGAAGGTGGGTATTGGCAGAACCTCCTTTAACTCCTCGCTGCTCCCCCAAAGAGTCCTTCCATTGCACCATCAAAATGCACAACTCCAGTCACTCACACACACTCCAAATCCTTCCAGAAAAGCCCCTCTGAAGGGGGAAGGGGTCAGGAACGAGGAGCTGGCCCTGCACCTGGCACTGGAAGGCTGCAGCTGGGGGCACGTGCTACCATTTAACTGTAGGATACACTTTTTATTTTTTTATAAGATTTTTCCCACTGTTAAGATTCCTGTGAGGTTCCAGTGGGAGCAGTGGCTGCAGGGTCAGATCAGGCTGAGACCTCCACCCCTGGGACGGCCAGAGGCCCAGCACAGAGCGCGGAACATACCAGGGGCTTGGCGAGTGGGCCTGGAATCAGTTACTCATTTGGGAGTTGGAGTGTGTCGGGAGAGGACGGCTGATAGCTGGAAAACCAAGACTCCACTGATTTCAGGGTGAGCGTCGGGAAGCTAAGTGATGCCACAGCCACCCTGGTCCCCCCAGGCAGCCGTTTTGGGGGGATCGCCACTGTGATTCATGGGGCGAGCCCCCATTCCTGGGCAAGTCCAAGGCCGGGTGGGATTCCCAGCAGCTTGCTGCACCTCTGGTTCCTCTTCCCATGCAGGCTGTTCACCCCGGGGGGCTGGAGCTGGAGGACGACCTGAGCACCCTGCAAACGTCCTGCCGGAGCACCCAGCACAAAGGATCCAGCTCGCTGTGCTGGGTGTGCACCGAGGTGTGGGCCCGAGTCAGGACGACACCAGCCATGTGGCCTTGGGCGAGTGGCCTGGCCTCATGTGCCTTGGTTTCCCCAGCTGTAAACTGTGAAGGACAACAGCGCCCCGCAGAGTGAGTTAGAGGATGCAGGAAGAGTGCATAGCCAGTGCCCCGTGGAGCAGGCCCTAAAAAAGGATCACGTCTTCTTGCAGCGGTTGTTGTCTTATTATCAGATAAAATATATTTCAACAGGACACTGCTTGTCCAAATGTGTAGATTTAAAGGGGATGTATTAGCCACATGTACCTCATATTAAAAAAAAAAACCCAAACACATAAACATGGAGTGAATTAAGCACTGGCTGCTACTGCTTGTGTTTTCCCCAGTGATCCCCAGATTTGAGGCAATGAGAAGGGTTTTTATGGCAGTGAGATGCTGGGGCACGTCTTGGCCCCAGAAGGCTTGGCCTGGCAGTGGGAGAAATCCCTGGGGCCGGTGCTGAAGGGAAGAGGGTTTGCGGACACTCGTCCCTCTTTGAACCTATCCGATCAGGGCCCCTGGTTTAGCTAAAGCAGCGTTTCTTAACCTTGGCACAATCGACAAATCAAGATAATTCTTGGATGTGGGCACCATCCTGGGCATTGTAGGACATCTGGAAGCAGCCTGGCCTCTACCCACGGGCTGCCGCGGCAATCCCCAGTTGTGACAATCAAAATGTCCCCCCCCCAGGGGGGTAAAGTCATCCCCTAAATGGGAACGACGACATTAAACTAAAGCCTGCACAATTGTAATAGGAGAATAAAGATGTTTTTAATGTATTTCAGAAATATTACTTACATGACATGCTAAAACATGATTTTGTTTATTTAAAACTTTATTGAAAGCAGTTGATTTTTAAAAAACAAGAATGTCAAAAGCTTTTCCTAACAATTTTAGCTTAGATTTTAAAAGTAAATATTGAGAGTATCAGCCTTGTTAGGAGTTAAAGCTCATTTTCATTCCATGAATTGGAATGTTTAATAAAACATCACATGATGTTCAATCAAAAGCAAAGACAATCGCATACTAAAAAAAAAAAAAAAACCTTGGTTATTTATTTTAACTTATTTTCAAAAGCAGCTTATGACCTCACACTGCATACAAAATCAACTCAAAATGGATCAAAGACCTGAAGTGAGAGCTGAAACTATAAAACTCCCAGAAGAAAACATAGGTATAAATTTTTGTGGCCTTAAGAATGCAATGTGTTTTTAGATATGACCCCCAAAGCACAGGGAACCAGAGGAAAAAACACATAAATTGGAGTTCTTCAAAATTAAAACCTTTTGTTTTTCAAAGGACATTATCAAGAAAGTTAAAAGACAACTCAAAGATTGGAGAAAAATGTGCAAATCATACACAGCTGACTGCGGTTCAGGATTTTGAATCCGCCTATTGGCTAAAAATGGTCCCAGTGCTTTCGTGGTCGCGGGGGTGTCTGCGGACATGCACATACACCGAGCAGAGGAGAAAAACAATTCCCAGCCGAGGTAGAGCAAGGCTGACTGGGTCTCTGCTAATTGAGTGTTTACGGGGACTTTACAGAATATAATAACATGGGAATTAGTGGTATCTGACAAGAGACTTGTATCTAGAATGCACAAAAACTCATACAACTCATTGGGAAGACAACCCAATTAAAAAAAAAATGGGCAAAGGATCTGAATCGACACTTCTCCAAGAAGGTACATAAATGGTCAATGGGCACATGAAAAGATGCTCAACATCTCTACTCGCTAGAGAAATCAGAACCACAATGAGATGCCTGCTGACACCCACTGGGGTGGCTCTGATCAAAAGGAAGATAACAAATGTTGGTGAAGATGTGGAGAAACTGGAACCCACCTACCTTGCTGGTAAGAATTCAAAATGGCAGCAGCCACTGCAGAAAACACTTTGGTGGTTCCTCAAAAAGTTAAACAGAGTTACCCTATGACCCAGCAGTTCAACTCCTAGGTACATATCCAAGAGAAACGGAAATGCATCCAACCAAAAACATGTATACAAGTGTTCACAGCACTGTTACTCAGAGGTCCAGCAATTGATGATTGACAAGTAAGCTGTGGTCTATCCAAACACAGAGTATTATTTGGCCACTTTTATGAACAAAATACTGACACATGCCACAGTGCGGAGAAGCCCCGAAGACACCATGCTGAATGAAAGAAGCCAGCCACCGAAGGCCACATATTGTCTGATTCCATATATTTGAAATGCCCAGACTAGGAAAATCCAGAAAGATAGAAAGCAGCTTGGTGGTGGCCAGGGGCTTGGGGGAGGGAGATGGGGAGCGACAGCTAATGGATACTGGGTTTCTTTTAGGGGTGGGGATGAAAACATTCTAAAATCAACAGTGGTGACGGCTGCACAACTCTATGAATATATTAAAAACCACCAGATCGCACATTTTAAATAGGTGAATTCCATGGTTTGTGCATTATGTCTTCATAAAGCTGTTATCTAGTGGAAAGTGATAAAAGTGGCTAATGCAATAACTAAACTAAGTGGCCATGGGCCGCTAAGGACGGACACCTCTTTGTGTGCAGAGGCCAGTGGCCGACAAGGAGGCTGAGACGGACATGAGTTCAGCTGGGGCTCAGGATGTCAACTAGCCATGCAGGTGTGAAATGGGTGAAGAAATACTGCACTGGATCTCTCCCGGCTACCAGAACTGCAGACTAAATCTCCTATAACTGGGGAAGAATTCCCCAAGCATTTGTTGTTGGCTCTGCCTGGGAAAGTACTTGGTGAGCATGCGTGCAAAGGTCGCTTCCATTCCCTTGTTTCCTGTTCATTCAGCACCCCTGGGTAAGTATGCAGTTCCTAGGCAGGGTGCTAGGGAATGACTTCACAGAGAGTAACCGGGGAGCTGAGAAGTGGAGTGGGGGGGGAGTAGAGTAAAATTAGAGAAAAGTCCCCATTACACCATGTGCAGAAAAATGTGATTATTTTTACCTTTTGAGATTATCCAGTAAACACATGGTAAGATGCTAAGGGTGTGTGTGCTTTCCTGCACAGCAAAGGATAATCTATATTTAGCTTACAAATTACCTGCATGGTGCCTGTGGGAACTGGAACGATGTGGCTTTTAAGGAATTTAAATGTGCAAAGGTAAAAGAATAAAATAAAATAAAATAGCAAAGGAAAGAAATGAGATCAGGAAAGTGGGGGATTTGAACCCCAGCCTGGCAGACTCCAGGCCTGTGTGCTCCAGTGCCACACAACACTGTGTCCGAGCAGCAATCTGTAAGGGAAATAAGTGGGAATCATCTCTTGAGGACAACAAGGGTGGTCCCAGGTGACAAGACCCTGTCAAGGAGACAAAACTTCACCATGCAGTATGCATTGTCTACACAGAAAGCAAAAAAAGAAAGAAAGAAGACATCAAAGACATCTCAAGTGTCACCTCCTCCAGGGAGTGTCCCCTGAAATCCTAGACTAAAGCAAATGCTTCTCCCCTGTGCTTTCAGAGCCCCAGGGTTTATGTCTTTCATTGCCCTTAACACTCCCCTAAAAGTATGGAAAGATCTGTATTTAATGTGCTTTCCTACCACCCCCAACACTCTTGCCAAACACACACACTCACCCCCCAAAATGCAGAGGGCAAATTTGCTGGGCATATGCTTTCTTTGTTGTTAACTCAAAAAGAAGCATCCATCTGGGGCCACCAGAAAATCATCAGTTCTGCATTCAGGGAATCTGTATTCAAGTGCACGTGTCAAACACAGACCTTTACCCCAAAGATGGGGCTGGTTATGGGGTAAGAACTGCTTTGGAAAGGGATCTGTTATTCAGGACTCCTGAGCAAATCTTCATGTCTTTACTTAAAATAGGAAATTTACTCGATTGAGGTGGGCAGCGATTAATGCCTGGTGATCTCCTTATCATCTCCCAACAGGAAAATTTGTGCTGGTTTTCTAGGGGCTCTGGGATCTTGGGCTAAAACGAAAGCTGGTGGGTAGCTGGGAGTGGTGGGGACTGAGCACACTGGTGATTCCATGCCTCACACCACCCGGCTCTGGGAACTGCTGCCACGTGGGCATGGGGGGCCGTGCTATCAGACATGCTAAACCAATGTGAAATCTTTACTTCTATATATTGACAAGTAATTTAAACATTTTACAAACAACATTCAGGTCAAATAAAACACATCTGCAAGCCAGACTCAGTCCATGGGCTGCCAGTCTGCCACATCTGATCTCAGGTTACTGTTGTGAGGTGAACTGTGCCCCCCAACCCCACGAAAGGTACGTCTCATCCTGACCGACCCACGAATGGGAGCTTATTTGGAAGTGGGGTTGCTGCAGATGGAATTAGTTGAATACGAGGAGGTCATAATTAATTCTTCTCAGCCCTTGATCTACACACGGCTGGTGTCCTTATAAGAAGGGGGAAGAGATGCGGACAGGCCCTGGGGAGAAGGCCAGTGGTGACCCAGGAGGCAGACAGAGGCGGAGTGATGCAGCCAGAAGCCAAGGACGCTGAGGAGGGCCGGCAAACGCTGGGAGCTGGGAGAGGCGAGGAAGGCGACTCCCTTACAGGTTCCAGAGGGCACAGCCCTGCCCACACTCGCTTTTGCATTTCTGACTTCCTGAAATGTGAGAGAATAAATTTCTGACATTTTAAGTCATTGTGGCACTTTGTCATAGCCGTCCCAGGAAACCAAAACAGTTCCTATCAGACAAACTCCTCGCAGAGAGAAGTCAAGATATTCTTTCTTTTATTCCACAAACATTTACTGAGTGTCCTGCCCAGGGCTAGTGGAAGAAAGAGGTATATATGTGAGTTGATAGTTAAGATTTTTAAATTAAAAAACACATTAAAAGTTGAATATTTGGGGGAGAATAATCACAGGAGAAAAATTAGGCAAACTCTTTCTGTAGTTCTCTACTCCTGGGTTTTTAAATGGGGCTTCCTTTTAAATGTTGTAAAATTAAAACTTGGATGTGTTACTCGAAGCTTAATGTCTGTCTTGTTTTCACAGCCATGCTCCGAAGGCCAGTTGTCCAAAGGACAAATGGAAACTTGCCTGGATTCTCGACTGTGCTATTGGGAGCTCTAACGCCCTGCAAACAGGTGCTAGTAAGACTAAATATCAAATAACTGCACGGTTAGTGTCACTATAGATAGTTCGGGCTACATGAGAAGCCATCCCGGCTAGTACCAGGGTGCGTTTATTCAGATGTGCACACAAAGAGCACACATGCGCCCCAACACACATGCGTACACAGGTGCACACAACACACATGCGTATACATGTGACACAAGGCACACCTGCTCAGACATGCAGACATGGGTGCACACACACAGCACATGCATACAGACATGCACAACAGATCCGGCATTAAAAGGATCACAGAC
>PVKY010007740.1:0-14645 GCA_004027775.1 Bradypus variegatus
ACCATCCAATTCACAGATGGTGAGAAATAATAAATCGTCTTAACTACTATGTTTTGGAGTGGTTTGTTACACAGCAATAGATAACTGAAACAGTTGTTTTTAATTTATTTTTTTTCCTCTTCTAGTTGGCTTTCAAAGATTAGGAGGACAATACACTAAAATAAGCTAAAATATAATTTGTTTTGTTTTGTTTTTTCAAATAAATAAGCACAATTTCCAGAGAGGCTTCTAGTTTGTTGTACATTTAAATCCTATAAGATCTATGACTAGAGAATTGATATTCATAATTATGCCTCTGATAAACTTAAAGAATGTTGATCTTCAGAGAATGATTATATTAAATCCCAAACTCTTAAAACCTGGGATTTAGAGTTGGAAGAGATCTTGGAATCTATGCATCTAATTTTTTAATCTTAGAGGTAAAAACGCTAAGGCCTGAGAGGTTAAATGACTTATCCAAGACAATACAGTTTATTACTCGCAGGGTCCAGAAAAGAAACCAAATATCCTGGCTACTAATACAGTGTATTTTAATAAATAAATAATAATTTGTAGATTTCTGTTTCTACTGTTATTTTCACAAATGTGTAAAATAAGTAGAGTGAATATTTTTATCCATTCCCAGTGTATAGGTGAAAAAAAAAAAACAGATTCAAAGTTGACAAGATCTGCTTTTTTCACATAGCTCATAAAACCAGGACTAAATTCTGTACCTTATGGCCTAGAGTTTTCCATTATATCCTGCTGCCTATGCTCTTCAGTACATTGTATTTTAAAAAGCAAGGAAATAATCAAATGGAATTGAGAGGTCATTCTGGAGGTTATTCTTATGCATTATATAGATGCCCCTTTTTAGTTTTTAGTGTATTGGAATAGCTGGAAGGAAAAATCTGAAATTGCTGAACTACAACCCAGTAGCCTTGATTCTTGAAGATGATTGTATAACTATATAGCATATACTGTGTAATCGTGTGATTGTGAAAACCTTGTGGCTCCCAGTCCCTTTATCCAGTGTATGGACATATGAGTAGAAAAATGGTGTTCTGGTTTGCTAATGCTGCCGTTAAGCAAAATACCAAAAATGGATTGGATTTTATAAAGGGGGTTTATTTGGTTACAGAGTTACAGTCTGAAGGCCATAAATGTCTAAGGTCAGGTATCAACATTTGGGTGCCTTCACTGAAGGATGGCCATTGGCTTCCAAAAAAATCTGTTAGCTGGGAAGGCACGTGGCTGGCATCTGCTTTCTCCCAGGTGGCATTTCAAAATGGCGTTCTCCAAAATGTTGCTCTTGGGGCATTTTATACTCTCTTAGCTGCAGCTGCTCTTCAAAATGTCACTCTCAGTTGCTCTCCAAAATGTCACTCTTAGCTACTCTGAGGTCCTTCTGTCTGTGAACTCCTTTATAGGACTCCAGTGATCCAATTAACACCCAACCAAGAATGGATGGGGTAACACTGCCATGGAAATTATCCAATCAAATATTTCACTTAGAGTTGGTTGAGTCACTTCTCTATGGAAACACTCAATCAAAGGATTCCAACCTAATCAACACTAATACGTCTGTCCCTACCAGATTACATTAAAGAATATGGCTTTTTCTGGGGGACATAATGTGTACAAACTGCCACAAATGGAAACAAAAATTAAATGAATAATAGGGGCAGTGGGGGGATGGGATGTTTTGAGTATTCTTTTTTACTTTTATTTTTATTTTTTGTGTTTTTTTGGAGTAATGAAAATGTTCAAAAATTGATTGTGATGAATGCACAAGTGTATTATGATACTGTGAACATTTGATTGTACACTGTGGATCATTGTATGGTATGTGAATATATCGCAATAAAACTGAATTTAAAAAAAGCAAGGAAGTAAACTAATATATTTTTGAAAGAAAGAATCAGCAGCAGGCACTAATCTGGTTCATCTTTGAATTCCTTATAGCAATACATCATATACATAATAGTTACTCAGTAAGTATTTATACTATGAAATGAATACACGAATGAATGAATAAATGAATAAACATGGGATGGAACAAAATTGTTTCATTTTTACCAGGCACTCCATTCTTTAAGTATATAATTAAGATTCTTCTGCATTTGAAAAGGAACAGGGAGGAAAAAACCCAGTCATAGCAATAAAAACATTTTATAATTATTGTGCTTTGAATTCCAAAGCATAATAACTAACACAGAGGTTAGCTCTTTTACTATATCTCTTCTATCCTGTACATAATAATGCAAAAGGCCTTCTCTGGACATGGCACAATGATGATAAGGAGGTGAAGGGAGAACTTCCCACTGAGAAAAGACTAAACAAATATTACTGCCTCTTTTCACAAGTGGAACAACATGTAGAGAAAGTGACCCAGTCAACCCTGAGCAGGGTTGCCCAATAGTTATATGACGAGAACCTTGTATTTTATTTTATGTTTGGCTTATTTCACTTAGCATTATGTCTTCGAGATTGATCCATGTAATTTTGAACTTTCTAGTAGTCACATTAAAAAAGTAAAAAGAAATAGATTAATTTTAATATATTTTATTTAATTGAACATATCTCAAATATTATCATTTCAACATATAATATGTATAAAAATTACTGATACAATGTTTTATATATTTTTGTACTAAATCTTCAAAATCTGGTGTGTATTTTACATTTGTAGTATATCTTAATTCAGACTAGCCACGTTTCTAGTGCTCAATAGCTGCATGTGGCCAGTGGCTACCATTATGGAGAGCAAAGTCTACAGTCATGCAGTGATTCTGTTGAGAGAAGGTAACGGTAATTATATCACAGAGGAGTAATGATTTAATAAATACTTAGGAAACTACCCTTCTTTGTTCCAGCTGCATAACCCAGACCACATCACATTGATGGGAGATTTTACATCCTTTTGGGGGAGCCAATCTCAGGTTCTCAATATCCTTAGCTGTGTAGTGTTGGGTGAGTAATTTAACCTCCTTGTAACTGAGTTTCTCACTGGTAACCTCTTAGAGCTGCTCCAAGATGAAATGAGATAGGGGAGAGAAAACATTTAGTCAAGTACCTAGCAGGTAGGAAGAATTCAATTAATAGTAGCCATAATAATCTACGAGGATCTCACCTAACCACACAAATCTCTACCACAACCCCTCCACCCCCTTTTTTAAAGGTTTGTAGGTTTCCCTACAAATTGCTGTCTTCTCTTCCACAGCAAGTGTAGAGGGCCTCTTAGGCAAGGCAAATTTCAAGAAAATAAAAATAAAAAGGTCATGAGTTATAACATTAGCCTTCTACTGGAGAGAATCTTATATTAATAAAACAAGATGGTGTTCTATTTTCTGAAGTAACATTTGTTTTCTCTTTGAAAATGAAATGATGAGAAAATTTGTTCTGAAACACCATAAATCTAGAGATTTTTAAAAAGTATAAATGAAATGCAGTCTGACACACAGATGAAAGACATAGAAGTGATGGAAAGTGATTAATACACATACATATCTGAGCCTATAAGGCTTTTTCTTCTCTTTTCTTTTTAAGGGAACTCTGCATGAAAATATATACACAGGAATATAAATTAACATGTGTCTGCATAAGATCATGGTTATAAGGTTACAATGATGCCTGCCACAATCTTTATGAATATTAGAATTGTCTCTGGTATAACAGATCCCTGGTTCCAACCTTGAGTGTGTTCCTAGTTGCCTGGGATTAAGGGTCTGATCCTCTCAAGGCCCTCCTATCTTCATCTGTAACTTGTAGATGCTAATAGATGCCCTTCCTAGGGTTGATGTGAAGATCAAACAAGATAAAGTAACAAGGCTTTGAAAAAACACAAAGTCCTGTAGAAATGCAAGGCATTATTAACGACTGTGGAGAGATTGCTAACACAATTTGATTTAAGGCCAAAATTTTGTACTTCCAAAAGTTAAAAAGATATTCCATATATCAGCTTTGTAGATTATTTAGAAAACCAAATTCTTGCTTTGGCAACCCAGTACTACATCTGAATTTTGTTCTAAATACTGTATGTACATTTGATACTTAGGGCTATAAATCATCTAACCACATTACCACACCAGACATAATTGTACAGCATTTGAGCAATATCTCCAATTTTTGGTGGACAAGCAGTTATAAATCCACATAGCTTACAGGATAAGTCATGTATTCAAAATAAGGCTCTTTTAATTTTTCCATGGTGGCAACAGTGCTGCTCTCTGTAACATGCCTGCTTTGAGAGACTTGCCTGCCAATACTATTTAACAAGCATTTATTTATCCTATGGCTTACAGCTTATTTGGGTAGAGGTGAGATAGGGGAGGATGAAAGTAGTGAAAAGAAATCCAAACAGAAAAAGTTAGATTTAAAACTCGGGGTGGGGGTGGGAGTGGGATGTCAGATTCTGTGACAACTAGCTATAAAAGAAGGCAGAATGAAATCAATGCCAAAAAATGGCTTGACAAATATTCTGTGGGAGTGGAGAGGTTGGAAAGATTAATTCATTCAATCTAGGAGGACAGACTAGTGACATTTGTCCTAGGCTTTGACACATGAGAAGGATTCCTTGGGTAAAAATTTGAGGGGAGGATATTTCAAGCTGGAAGGAACCACACCTAGCCTAGGTAAATACTTACCTACTAAGTAGCTGATAAACCTAGGCAACTTGGCCGTGTGCCTTTGACTCTGCAAAGTCACAGCTGGGTACTGTTAGGGGTTAAATCCCAGATTCTTATTTGAATGCACCAATCTTACAGCATTCCACCATTCTAGAAGGGCAGCTCAGAAAGTGGTTATACACAACCCCTGAAAACAACATTCCATTTCATTTTATTTCACAGAGCTGCAAGAATTTTATCCTTGATCAGACAGGGGTTCCACATTTAAATAATGCACACCCAACCAGAGAACGCATTCAGATCCATGCTCCACTTTCAGCTTCTAGGTCCACTTCTACTCCTGCAACAGTTTTCACAGATTCACCATCAGTCTTTGCACTTGCGGTTAGTGTTTTCCAGGATTACACTTTCCTCTTACAATACGTTACTGGTAGACTTACTGTTCCCCTTCCAAAAACTACAAGAATTCTCTAACTATTATCATACTATTATCTAACATTTACTGGGAGTTTATCTTGGGCCAGGCAATGTGCTAAGTGTGTTACAGCATTATCTTCTTTACATGGGGTGGGTACTATTATTATTTCCATCTTATGGAAGAGGAACAGAGACCTAAAGACGTTAAGTGACTTGTCCAGTCACCCAGCTAGTTCACTGGCAGAGCCAGGACATGCACCAAAGTCTGTACATTTATCCCTTGTGTTGCACTAGCCCTACCCATTTGCCTTTCCTTTTAATTATCAACATAAGATTCATAAGTTTAAACATCACTTGTATGCAAACCATTTCAAAGACTGGCAGTCTCTTATAGGTTAAATAGATCACTGCTGACTTTGACCTGTTCATGTTAACTAAGGCTTATTGAGTATTCTCCATGTGCAAAGCACTATGCTAAATGCATGCACTTTCTCATTTTAACATTCTTTGTAGGCCTGAGAGGATTGTCATTATGTCTTTAATGGATGAACAAACAGGTTAAGTGGCCTAAGGTCCTGTTAGAAAGTCATGGGATTCATATTTGAACATTGGCCATTTGTCATCAGAGCTCTAGCTGGTAACTACTGAGCCATGCAACCTCTCTGAACGAGTTGAGGGCCTCAGCAAGACCCTGCCTCAAAATTTCTCTCCCACCTGCTTGTCCCAGAGACTGAAGTGATGATCCTTAGGCTCTCCTTAGCACTTTAGGCATTGCCGTTTGTTTCCTGGAGAGGAGTGACACAGGGGATAGCAAACACTGAATTCCTTCAAAGCCCTGTGCCAGCGTCTCTGTAACCACGGTTCTTCCATCTGGTCTAAGTTGTAGGCTTCCTTCAAGACATGTTGGTCATATCTTTAAGCTTTTATTGTCACACCTCCCCCCAATTGTAGCCATACACATTATACACCTATTATATTTATTATCATTTATTACCCTAAATTGAAATTATTTCGAAGACAAAGCAAGTGTCTTGCTCATTTTTGCCTTCCTAGTGCTCCCTAGCACAGGGACACTCTAGACTCTGAAAGGCTGGTGAAAGCCAGAATACATGCATTAGCAAGGTACTAGGACTTCTAAACCATTAGCAACCCTGCACTCTGGACTGAATGAGGTCCTTGGGGATTATTAGCATTTCTAAGTTTTGGAGAAGAAAGACCTTTGGAAGAATCAAAAATAGACCTGGGCCACCCTCAGTTGGGTAAACAACACTAATGAAGAAGGAAAAGGCCTTAAGGTTCACCTTCAGAAGTTTTCCTGGGCTGGCCCTATTATTGGGTAACATTTTAATAAGCTATGATACAATATTGTATTTCTATGTGAACCTGCCTCCCCAGCGCCTTTCAGGAGCGTACAAGTCCTCTTTGCACATCCATTGGGTGGCTTAGGTCATACATATCAGGGTCACCATTTATCCAGCCCCCAGGTATTATTGTATTAGATGCTTTTAAAGCATCACCGCATTTAATCCTCTCAACTGCCTGCGTGGTATTTACCCATTTACACACGAGGAACTGACGCCCTGAGGGGTTAAAGCAATTTGCCCCCATCACGGGGACCCCCACTACCCCACGCCCCCTTTTCCGCTTGTTGGTTGATCCTGCTCCCTGGGTGGAGGGGCTCCTTGTGCTCGAAGCTCTCGGATTCAAGGCCCCCTATTTAGGGATCAAAAAATAACAGTGCTACTAGATTTGTTTGCGCAGGGGGAGAAAAAAGTTGTTTTGGGGCAAATATACTTGAGAGGATTCGGGTCAAGGGGGAGAGAAGAAACAGGAAGGGGAAGGGGCGAGAGTTGGAGACGCCGGCCGCTGAGTGCGGGGCTGGGAAAGCCAGAGCGGGGCGGGGTCGGCCGGGGAGCGGGCGCCGAGCCATTGGCCCGCCGGCCGCGGGGGGGAACTTGCACCCGCCGCCCTGCGCTGACAGCTGCCGGGCGACACCTGGGCTGCCGGGAAAGCGAGCGAGCGAGCGAGGGGCAGAGTCGCCAGCGCCCCACAGGGGGAGAGGAGGCGCTCAGCGTCCAGCCAGGAGGAAGGTAACGCGCCGCCCCGGGGCTGCGGGGTTGGGACCTCCAGGCCGGAGTCTGAGGGCAAGAGGATGCGTTGGCATGGGCTACCTGCCCCGCGCCCACTCAAGGAAGCATGGCCAGTTTCTAGTCTCGGTTTCTCTATCCACTCGCTGTGTTACTTCGGGCCACTTTCCTTCTCTGAATGCCCTCCTCTTTTCAGTTAGAGTTGGTGTAGAATGTCTTCTCAGTTCTAAAACGTGACAGGAATTTTGGCATCCTGCAAACTCCCCTACTCAATTTCCCTCCTACTTAAGAGCCAGCTCCGCTGCCCAGGGGCCTGAGCCTCTAAGAAGCTGGGGTGCCCGGTAGGAGGGAGCTCTGCTAAGCAGTCGCAGCAGCGCTGCCGGGGCTTTCGAGGACCCAGCCTGGTCTTGGAGTTGGCTGCTGAAAAGACTTGGCTGCAGAGTAACGGCCCTGTTTGCTCAGGTGAAGAAAGGTAGGACGTTAGAACCTATTTACAGATCCCCACCTGTAAATGGGATGCAAGGAATAGCGGGCTGATGATTTCTACTTTGAAAAGAAGCAGATTTGTTTTGGAATTCCCTTTCTATGCCCAGATGTCTTCCCACCATGAGCTATAAATTACACGAGTGGGATTTATTGTCTTTAAAAGTGGAAAATTAACTGCTTCAGCACGTAAGACACGGGACTCCACCACCATGTAGGAAGTGGGTCCCTCCCTTTTCCCCTTTCTTCCCTCCTCCCTTTATAAATCCCCTTTGACTTCTGAGGGGCTCCATTTCCTGCCTTAATGAAAAGTTCTTATTTTCATTTCATGCTGGTTGTTGGCCAGCGCCCTGGGCCTTAGGCTCTGGGTTGAGACCAAAGCCTAGATAAGAACAGACTGTGAATCACACTGTCAGCCTCCTGACCAGTACCCTCTGGCAGAGATGTGGGGAGGAGGCCCTGAGTGGCTTCAGACACACACAGTGGAAGGTGGGATGGTATCAAATGGCCATCCAGCTTCCTGTCCCCTTCTTGGCTGCCATTCGGGGCTAAGATGGTGAAGCCAGACAGAGGAGGATGGCTGAAGGTAACTGAGGACTTTGAAGAGTTTCTTTTGAAGATATCTAGCAGCTCACTCCTCTCACCTTCCCCCACCCCTGTAATTCTTCTTCCCTACCTAACCCCTAGTGTGATACCCAGGTGAAATCAGTTTCCAAGTCCAGAGTGACCAGGAAGGGGAACAGAAGGTATGGGGAAGGGAGCAGGGTAATGACAGCATTGACTATCTTTTATTGGTCACTTATTATGGGCCAGGCCCAGAAGCTTTACATACAGTATGTCCTTAATTATCACATAGCCACATGAGGGTGATATATTATCATTTACTCCATTTTACAGATAAGAAACTGAGGCTCTGTAAGGTTGCTTTCCTTAGTCATATAGCTAGTAAGTGGCACAGCTGGGATGCAAAGCACATCTCTCTGATTCTAAAACCTGTGTTCTTTCCCCTTTCTTTGTGCTCTTTGAGCAAACTGGAATAAGAGCAACAAAATGACTAATATTACTGAGCTCTCATTAGGTGCCAGGCATTGTTCAAAGTGTTTTAGAGGTGTTATGTCATTTATGGTGCAGGAGACTGGGTCATTCTGGAGGGACTCAGCGACTGCCTTTGCCTCTCTCAGCAGCAGCCCTGTTCCCCAACGCCTGCCTGATCCCTCCCAGCCGCTAGTGAGTGGGTGGGGCAGGGGCCCTGTTTGCTTTATCTTAGAGGTGGTTTGGGGTCTAATGAAAGTTTGACTGTCCACATCTGATCCGTTAGACCTGACTGTTGGCTTGTGAATGATCCCACTGTCCCCTAACAGGCCTTTCTCAGGCTTCATTCAATAAACATTTGTGGAATGAATGAATTAGCACCTTGTGCAAAGTGGTCTGCTGCTCTGCAGAAACGTGAGGCAGCACAGGGGCAGTGCAGGCTCCACATCCTTAAAACCCTGGGCTCCAGGTGGTTCTTCCTTATGTCCCAGTGGGCTTCCAGACTTCACTGGTGTTATGCTTGCCACCACCTGTTTATAAAGAATTTTGTAAGATAAAGTAGATTAAAAATTTGGTTTATTTTTTTAATGAAAGGAGAAGTGACAGTATTAATGAGGTTGGCACTCTCTAAAAAGGTGGGGGGGGGGCATGGTATTATTTGCCTAAAATCTTCAAAATCCTCTCCATAGAAGAACCTTCAGTGACAAAGATAACCAGTAAGTGAAGCGGAGGTTAAGGAATAGTTCAGAGTGGCTCTAGCAAACTTCATTTACTTTTAAGGATTTATACAGATTTCTCATTTGATGTTATAATATGTCCAATTTGGTTTATATATATATAGCTTTTCCCCAAAATCTTTGAGAAAAAATTAATGCCCTCACACATTGCTCTGCATTTTGGGTGGCCATGAGAATCCAGATAGAGAAGCAAGTCAAAAGTTCTGATCTGGGGCTTAGGATACTGTTTGCATTTTTCGTTTGCTTGTTTAACAGTAATACTGCTTCCCAACGCCTATGGAGACAACCTCTTCTCCCATTTTTCAGTATGAAGAATACATTTAAAAAATATAAGTGACATTTATAGCTTTTTTTATTACCAAAGCTATACATTCATTGTAAAAAAAAAACACGTAAAAGTACAGATGAGGATTAATAATAATAAATAAAATGATACATCTAAACATCTATACTCAGAAATAATTAATGCTAACGCTTGGCATGTAACCTTCCGAATACTTTTTCTACATCTATATGAGTAAATTTTTTAAAAAATGAACTAACAGATGCAACACTTAACTTTTGATTGAATTGTCAGAGCTAAGATCTATCTCTGATTGTTTCTGAAAGAATGTAGTGAATAAGTTATGAGTAATTAAAAGCACCTGAAAGGTTAATTCTGTTTGTGAACCCCAAACTTCATCCCTGTAATTCCATTCTGTTATTTAGTTTCCGGCACAAAGAAGTGCCTGCCCTCGGGCTGCTGCGGAAGGTACAAAGTCCAGCTGAGCTCCTTGTTAAATGTCTCAAATATTTTAAATGCCCCAAATATAACAGAAAAGTAGCTCTTCGGGGTTGTTGATACGCTAAGTTTGAGCAGAAAATTCTAAACAGAATTTGCACAGTGAGTAGGAGAGGGCCCTAGACAAGATCATTGTTCCAACATTGTGTTTTATTTCCTGTGTGATCTTGGGAGATCACAGGTAGTTTCTCTGAGCCAATTTCCTCTTCTGTAAATTTGGGGTAAGCATCTGGTCTACCTTCCACTCCCAGAGTCACTATGAGGACTAATATCAGATGTTATTGTTTTGACTCCAATTGCATGTGAGTGTGTATACTATTTTTAAACTTTTTATTATGAAATAATTTCAAACTTACATGACAGTTGCAATAATAATACAAACCCCATACAGAGAACTCTGACATAGCCTCCAGATTCCAGATTCATCAATTTTAACATTTTGCCACCTTTGGCCTTCCTTCCTTCCTCCCTCCCTCCTTCTCATCCGTCTATTATCTAAACATTCAAGAGCACATTGTACATATCATACTCCTTGAATGCATAACACTTCCCTGTACATTTCCTATGAACAGTATATTTGCTTATGTAATCACCTTAAGTGCAATTATCAAGTTCAAGAAATTTAACATTGATATAAAGCTTACTTTCTGTATTTCAAGTTTTTCTTATATCCCAATAACATCCTTTTGAGCCTTTTCTCCTCCATTCTTTGATCCCATCCAGTATCATATATTGCATTTAATTGCCATTCCTTCTTTAGTTTCTCTCTCTTTTTTTTAATTGTGGAAATGCATGTACAATATAAACTTTCCCATACCAGCCCCTCCCAAGCATCCCATTCAGTGGGATTAATCATATTCACAATGTTGCGGTACCCTCACTGCCATCCATTACTGTCACCTTTGCTTCAGGCAGACCTCGTGCACTAATTTTGCATTAACACCCCTGGCCTTTGCCCTCCACCCCTGGTAACTTGTACTTAACTTTCTGTCTCTGAGTTTGCATATTCTCTGACATTTTCTTTGTAGTTACCATGGGGCTTAAAATTAACATCCTAAATCTATAACAATTTCATTTGCTTTGATATAAACAACGTCAATAGTATACATAAACTATATTCCTATACCCCTTCATCTCCCATCTTACAAAGTTTTTGCCACAAAGTACATATTTATATATTGAGACCAAATCCATTGATTTGTCATTACATTTATACATTTGCCTTTTAGATCCTATACGAAGTAAAATGTGGAGCTACAAATCAAAAATATAATAGTAATGGTATTTATATTTATCCATGTCATTATTTTTATCAGATATCATTATTTCTTCATGTGGCTTTAATCAATTGCCTAGTGTCCTTTAGCATTTCTTGTAGGGACAGTCTAGTAGTAGCAAAGTCCCTCAGTTTTTTGTTTATCTGGGAACATTTTAAATTCTCTCTCATTTTTGAAAGGTGGTTTTGCCAGATAAAGAATTCTTGGTTGGAAAATTTTGTTTTCAGCACTTTAAATATGTCTTCTCACTGCCTTCTTGCCTCCACAGTTTCCAATGAGAAATCAGCACTTGATCTTACTGAGGCTCCCTTGTATGTGACATGTTGCTTCACCCTTGAGGCTTTCAGAAGTCTCTTTTTATCTTTGGCATTTGACAGTTTGATTATAATATTCCGTGGTATGGGTCTCTTTGGGTTTATCCTGTTTGGAGTTCGTTGAGCATCTTAGTTGTGTAAATTCATGCCTTTCATTAAATTTGGGAAGTTTTCAGCCACTATTTCCCTTAATATTCTCTCTTCCCCTTTTTCTTTTCCTTCTCCTTCTGGTACTCCATGATGCATACTAGAACACTTGATGGTGTCCCACAGGTTCCAGGCTCTGTGTACTTTTCTTCATTCTTTCTGCTCCTCAGTCTGGATGATTGCAATCTTCAAGTTCACTCATTCTTTCTTTCGCCAATCCAATCTGCTATTGAACCCTCTAGGGAATTTTTAAATGTCCATTCCTGTGGTCTTAAGCTTTGTTTGGTTCCTTTTCATAATTTCTCTCTCTCTATTGATATTCTTGTTGTTTTCATCTATCATTTTCCTGATTTCCTTTAGTTCTTTACCCATGTTTTCCTTTAGGTCCTTGAGCATATTTAGGACCATTTAAAAACATCTTTATCTTGAGGTCTGACACTTCTCATTAATGGTGTCTAATGCCTTTTCCTTTGCCTGGGCCATCACTTCCTTGTTCTTTAAATGTTTTGTAATCTTTTGTTTCAACCTGGACTTTGTGATATTTTAGTGTGTTATCACTGGAATTTAGACTCTAAGGCATCTGTTTCTTAAGCTTCTGTCAGCTAGTGTTATGACAGAGCTTTTGTAAAATGCCAGGAGCTAACAAAAACAAACAAACAAAATAAACAAAAGAAAAAGAAGGGAAAAAAGAACACCTTTTCCCATTCCTTGAAGATTGACCTGTGCGAATCTTCTTCTTCAGGGCTTATCCATACAATGAGTTTGGAGAATAGCTCCAGGCTAATGTGTAGGGGCCTCCCTGATCCTTTCTGTATATGCCTACTGTTTTGAGCATGAGCCCTAGGAATTTTCCCATTTATATGGCTATGAATGTCCCTTCTTCCACAGGAAATGTTTCCTCACATCCACCTGGCACTGCATTGTGTTTCCTACAGCCAGCAATCCCTTGTTCAGGCAGCATGACTGTGCTGCTCTCCCAGAGCATTCTGTAGGAGAGTTTGATGAGCCGCCTTCTGTATGCAGGGTAAGTTCTGGGATAGCATGTCCCTCAGGCCACCACCAGAAAGACTGGGCTAGATGTACATGGTCCCAGTGTATGCACAAGGGTTACTCTGCTACCTCCAGAGCCAGGACCAGAGATCTGCACTGGGAGTGCTGTCTGGCTCCGGGCTGAGCTGGTGAGGGGTTGGGGGAGGGCCCACCGGGGCACCACAATGTGCCTGTCACTTTTACATGGCCTTTTCTTGATTTGGTGCTTGCCTCATTACTGCAGTGCTTTTCTGTTTTCTGGAGCTTTTAGAAAGATGTACCTGCCAATTCTTGCTGTTTTTCAAAGCTTCTGTAGGGGAATAGAGCCCTGAAGCATCTGACACCACATGTGATTGGGGCAGGGCTCCTATGCTATCTTTTTTTTTATGTTTAAATATATAAAAAAACCCACCATTGTCAATCTTTATAAAATACTGGAATCCAACTCTTAGATGTAACATGAGTAGAATCTAATCATGATGTAAATGCTCTTTGGGATGTTTCTGCAATGAGAGAGAGAGAGAGAGAGAGAGAGAGAGATGATCCTATGGTTGGAATAGGATGGAGATGACAAGGCAAATCAGAATTTCAGAATTTAGGGAAAGACTGAGTCCTGGAGGACTTGAAATGAACAAATGAAATAATGAATGAATTACTCTCCTGAAGTGAAGTTTCTGCTGAAATGTGGTACAGTGTCCCTCAGATGGCTCCAGTGAGTTCTTCATGTATGTGAAGTACTGGCAACTTACAAAAAAACTTTCCTATGCATTATGCCTTGTAATGATGGCTGAAATAAAAGCATTTCCTATTGTCACACTTTCTATATTAGCTACAGATTTGATTTGCTATTCTTGGATAAACTTTCTTCTTTCTACGAATGCATCATGAAATACTTTGGGAGGCAGTTATAAAACCTAGCACACTATTCCAGAATTTTGCATTCAGAGTCAGAAGGAGAAAGATAGGCATTGCTTTACTTCTGGGTGAATAGACATTTATTTTTCCCCTTCCAGAAACATTGTTTTACTGTAAGTCCTGATGCCATCAGCTTCTGATTAGAAGGATATATTTTGTGTCCCCATTACTCATGACCACAGGCGCCTGGCCTCTCTTGCAAAGCTGAGGCAGTTGATTAAAGCACAGCATATTAAGCTGAGGGTATGGGTCGGATCCCAGTCCAAGCCAAGTTGATTCAGTCAGATCCATGCCCAACCACTCCCACCCGTTGTGCTAACCATCTTTGTCGGGAGAGAGACTGAGCTGTGGAACATTAGATTCTTTAGGGCAAATTCTTTATTGCTGGTTTTAGAGTAGTCATTTGATTTTTAGGATAAAGCATTAATTTTTTGATTCCTTTTAGGATTGACTCTAAGATTGATTGAGTTCTACCATCTTGGGACATCTTCAGGAGGTTTATCTTGAGACCTTTGCTATCCCCTAGTCTTTGATCCATTTTGAACTAATTTTTGTATAAGGGATCCTCTTTCATTCTTTTGTATATGTAAATCCAGTTCCCCGAGCACCATTTGTTGAAAAGACTATTCTGTCGCCATTGAGTAGACTTGGTAGCCATGCCAAATAGATGTCAGGGTCTATTTCTGAACCCCAGTTCAATTCTGTTGATCAATGTGTCTATCTTTGTGCCAGTTCCATGCTGTTTTGACTACTGTAGCTTTGTAATAAGTTTTAAAGCCAACTTTGTTCTTCTTTTTTAAGATGTTCTTAGGTATTTGG
>PVKY010007741.1:0-14649 GCA_004027775.1 Bradypus variegatus
AGCTGGGATGCAGCAAAAATTGCTTCAGCTGCTGGAACCCCCGCCTTAATCATCTCCAGAGTGGGGTGATGCTGCCGAGGCTTGGAGAGAATTGCTCCAGCGGGGGGTTCCTTTAACTGAGCTTTTACAAGAGTTGTACGATCTGGCCACGGCTGCTTCTTAAGCTTGCTTAGACTGGCTTAACTCCTCTCCACGGCGGGTGTGAGAGGAGAATCAGCTTCCCTATTAATTTGGGCCCTGCGTTTTATCGACTGTGAATACTCAGGACCCCAGTTCTGGGGCCATCTGTGACCTGTCGTGCAGTAATAGCATGGTTTTCCCTGTGTTCAGCTCCCTCCCCGAGTACTTAGTGTTAAATCATAGGGGGAGGAAGTATGAGCAGAGGAAAAACAGCACTATTACATGACCCCCAATGAGACCGCTGTGATAGAATTAAAAGCTGCCGCCCTAGGACATTCTAACAGATGATACTGTGAGGTTGCCAAGGTAACCCACCAGGATACAGTTTCAGCATCTTTGGGGTTGACACTGGGTAGGTGAGGTCAGTCAGAGGTAAAACCCTGCTGCCCAGGGTCTATACCCTGGCTGGCCAGTCTGTGACAGCCAGGTGGAAGATCTGGACAGCCCTGTCCACACAATGCAACTGAAACCAACATTAGTCTCCTCATGGGATATTTCAGGTAGAAGAGAATTAGGATATCTAGGAAAATTGTTCTAAGTAGGTTACTCAGGTCCTTAAAAGATCTGGATACTAGTGACTCACCCATTCATTCCATAATGTTTATTGAACACCTACTATGTGCCAGGTAGGAGTTGTCAGGCTACCTAGGCAGAAAGGTCAAGAGCTCTAGAAAACCCTCCAAAATGTAGATACAACCAGGGAAAAAAAGACATTTAAGACATTTATGCACTGCTAGTACTCGGAACAGTGTTGAATGGAAGAAAATGGAAGCAACCATAAGCTATTCTGTATTATGTAGAGAGATAAGGTAGTTACCTCTCTACATAATAATGGGGATTGAATTAAACACCAAAGACCTGGTGTTTAAACAAAAAAAACAAAAATACCCCACTAAACAGTGTGCAAACATTTTAGAGAACGGAAACACTTTGCTTAATGGAACTCAAACTCCTCCCCCAAGCACAACCAGGTTATGCTGCATTTTCCCTGTTTTTCTTTTATCTTCTGTTAAATATTTCATGTTTTATTTTGAACTACTGGCTAATACCTACAAATCCTTATTTTCTTTCTCCAATTTAGTGGTCTTTAAAGGATCACAAAGATTTTGGATGGAGGCTTCAGGCAGCCAAACAACACAAAGGTCCCTGCCTTTGAGCTCACAGGTGGATGTTCAAAACTATTGGTGGTGCCACTGGACACTTGTCCCTATACACTACTCTTTGACTCTGGAGTTGGGTCATCACCTAGCCTTGTTATTTTTTCCTAGATGGCAAGTCCAAAGTGGGAGTAGGGATGAGTGATTTCAGAAGGTGGTAGTGGTGGAGGGTGGATAAGGAAAAGGGCAACAAATAAACAAACAAAAAAAATGGAGGCGAGGAGGTAGTGGAGGTTGGAGTGGGGGTGGGGGTGGGACCAGAGAAGAAAGAAAACAAGGAATAAAATCTCTGAGAAGCTGTGGTAGCAAGAAGAGTTCTTCCTGAAAACAAAATAGTGCTTCCTTGTCCCCTGGAGAGTGTTATTAGAACCAGAAAGATCTCATTAAAACACTGCTGAGGCCTAAAACCATCCCTTCAGCCAGTGGGTTCCAAGGTCTAAAGACCCCTTTTCCCAACCAAAAAATGTAAATAATTACCTAGATTTTTTTCATTTCTAGCCTTTTCATAATGTTTGATGATGACAATGGTGATGCTACTGCTGCTGGTAATAATAATATCTGTTACAGAGTTTTTCCTAAACAAATTACATGTAATAATCCATGAGGAAATGTTATTTGACAAATGAAGAAACAGGGTCAGAGAGGTTAAGTCACCTGCCCAAAGTTATACAGAGAGTAAGGGGACAGGCCAGAAGGCTAATCCAGACCGTTTCGTTTCAGATTTCCCACTTGTAACTACCAAGCTGTAATTTTACTGTGTCGAAATAGTTCCAAGAAGAAAATCCTTTTATAATAATGGGCTGACTGCCTCACATCTTCACTTTACTAATGCAGTCGTGGTCCAGCACTTTATTTACATAATTTTCTCCTTGGGCGGCCTCCTCAAATTGCAGGAAAACTGACTCTCCCAAATTCTGAAACCTTCCAGGCACCTGAAGTAGGTGGAATAGGATGGGGCAAGGAGGAGGGAGACAGTGGCATTATCCCTCTCCTTAAGCCCTAACTCCCAAGAAATAACTTGGGCAACACCCCAGATGCCTAGGGACGCCGCCCACCTGTGGAATGGGTATCAGGAAAGGTCCTTTCTTAATTCCCACCTCCAGCCATCAGCATCTTGGTGGCAAACTCCCTTCCAGCATCTCGGCTCAAATCTTGGGGAATCGTAGTCTCCCACGCACGCTCCTGACCATACACAACCTTTGTGAGGCGAGGTCGAGTGCGTGAGTCCGTGAACTTGGATCCCTAGGCCGTGGGGCGGCGAAGATCGCACGCAAGGTGGCCGCGTGTGCCGTGCGCGGGCTGCGGACCGCTTGGAGGCGGCGGCGCAGAGAGCAGAGGGGCGCAGGGCGTGGAGAGGGCGCGGGGCGGATTCTCTGCTCCCGCGGTGGTGTCAGGGGCCGCGAGGTTTCCCCCGAAGATGCAGCGCAGCATATTTTGCACATGAGTTCAGAGGAAGAGGAAGTGTAGCCGGCGGACGCGCGGCGGCGGCGGGGGCGCGTTGGGGCTGGAGCCGGAGCGCGCCGGGCTCAGGGCGCAGAGAGCGGGAGCGCGGCGGCCGCGGGCTCAGAGGAGGGACCGAAGCACGGACCACTGGTGGGACAGACAGACGATCTCGCCGCGTCGCCGCCCCCTACCTCCACCCTCTAGCGCCGGCTCCTCTGCATGGCACAAACTTTCCTCCCGGGACGGAACACGCTGTCTCCGGTAGTCAGCGCCCGCGTCTTCTCTGCCTGCCCAGAAAGGTAGGTGTAGAGGCCGCCAGGGCTTGGGGTGTAGGTGGGCGTCGGCCTCTTAATCTCGCCCCGCGGACGGGGTCTCCGGAGGGCAGGGCGAGCCCCGCGTGGCTCCTCATTGCACGTTGCCAGGGCTGGGGCGTGTTTCCCTGATGTCGGGGCTGGGGATCTAACAGCGGAGCCCCCGGCCCAGGTCGGGTGAGGTGGGGCAAATCCAGTAGGCGCTGATGTCTTGGGCAAACTTTTTTGGGAAAAATTATTCTTCGCGTGTTTTGGAGAAGGGCACCCCGAAGCAGATTGTTGGGGGTCGTGGACTCTGCAGGCTCGGGGGCACCTAGGAAGGAAGGGGGGGCGCTTCGAAGCTACAGGTGGGTCCAGGGCGCTGCTGTAGGGGTCCTCCTCAGAGATCGGGCGGGAGCTGGCCACAGAGTCCAGATTTCAGGTGGGCGCGGGAGGGGTGGGGGTAGGGGGCGACGCCTGGATGCGCCCTGGGGGAGCGGAGCGGGTTTGCTCGCGGGGCATAAGTGTGCTAGATAGGTTGGAAGAGACGTGCGGTGTACTCACAGGGAGCGCTGCAGCCACTGGAAGCGTAGAGACTCCGGGCGCAGAGTACCCTATGCTGAAAACCAAGACGTCCCCTTTTGTAAGGGTTTTTCTTTTCTTGTCCTAATCCACTTCCTAAGATTCAAGGGTCGGCAGGGTGGGCGTGGGTCTTGGCGGGGTGGTGGCGGGTATATTTCAGGAAGCCTCGGTGTTAGGCATACACACCTTCTAGGGTTGGTGCCTTTCACCTCGGGTGTCGCTGTTGTTGTTAGGGAGAACCACGTGGAAGCCGCCAAGGTGCTGGACCCAGGCATGCTCCCAGACGTCTGCCTGTGGCTCTCACTTGCCTGGTGTGTGTGGCTGTGGGTGGTGCCCAGAGACACTGGGTGGTGTTGGTGAGTTTGTTTGGGGGCTTAAAAACAAACAAAACCTATTTTTTAAAAAGATCTGGCATAAATCCCTGTATTTGAGTTGCTGCCCTGGTTTCCAGCAACAGCCCCTTCTTGTAATCGGTACAGCTGTTTTCAGATGCTGGGCCGGGAGTCAGGCTAGATGTCTTCCAGCCCCTGCCATCGCGTGTCATCTCAGGATAAGTGAGGCCTTGCCAGGAAGGAAGCAGGGTGTATGTAATGCCAGTGACCTTTGTGCCTGTGGGTAGAACGCTCAGGCCTCCCATGTGCCCTTGGCCTCTGGGATTCCTAATTTGTACCTCTGAACAGCTGAATTCCTGGCGAAGTTCAAGTGACCCCAAATGTCACCAAACCCCACAGAGTTGTTAAGCTACAAGCCGTTTGGGGCTCTTTGGTGCATGTGTGTGCTAACCTCAGTGAAATCACTTTAACCTCAGGCTGAGCTCTGCATCCTCTTTTGCCTTCAGTGGGGTTTCTGAGGCCCGCCTGAGTAATTTAAGCCCCAGAGCTGGGACGTCATCTGGGTTCCTGGGTTGGTTTTTCTTTGTTTGTTTTTTGACTGCATGGACATGGGGCAAATGGTAGTGGTGTGTTGTGCAGTTAGCTAGTAGATTTGGTGAAGAATTGAAATAGAATAAATTGGGAATACAAATCAGTGAGTTCTTTTTCTCCTTCTTAAGCAGGAATTTTTGGCTTACATTCAAATAATTGCTTTGTCTGTAAGGAAAGAGGCAGAAAATCTTTGGCATGAGTGATGTGAGTTCCTTTAAAGCTACTTGCGTTCTTCCAGTCTTCACTTTTCAGCAAAATTGAAACTATGTGGGCCTGTGGCTTGGTGGGCATGGCGCTTTGCCAAATTTCTTGCTTGGTGGGCTAAGGAGGGTGCACTGTGACCCTCTTTCCCCAACATCATAACATTTTAATATGAAAAAATTTTTAAACCTATAGAAAAGTTTCAAGTACAGTGACCCCTTAAATAACCCACCACTTCGAGTATGTAACGTTTTTCTATATTGCCTTTATTATACATCTGCCCATCTATCCAACCCCTTCTATCCATCCATCAGTTCATCTTATTATTTTGCACATTTTAAAGTAAATTACAAACATTGGTATGTGGAACTGCTAAACGTTTCAACACGTTTTATTATTTAGAGTTCAATATATGTTCTTGGCTTTTTAAAGGTAAAATTTACATACATCTAGTGAAATGCATAAATCTTGAGAGTATCATTTGCATAATGTTTTGACAGAGGCGTACACCTGTGTAACCCCAGTCTCTATCAAGCTAGAGAACATTACCATCACCATGGCAAGTTCCCTCATACCTAGGCCCAGTCAGTTCCTTCTCCCACCCTCCTAGCGGCAATCGCTGTTCTGATTGGGTCTCACCATAGATTCATTTGGTATGTTGTTGAGCTCTTGTAAATGGAATTCTACAGTATGAGCTCTTTTGTGTAGATTGCATCACTCAGCATGTACTTGAGGTTCATCCATGTTGTATGTATCAGTAATTCAATTTTGTATTGAAAAAAGTAATTCAGTCTTTTTTATTTCTGCCTTGTCTACCTGAGTATGGCTGTATGCAGTTTATATGTTCCCCTGTTAAGGGACACCTGGGTTATTCCCAGTTTTTTTGCTATTAGGAACACAGCAGCTATGAACATTCATGTACCATCTTTGTATGGACATATGTTCTCATTTTTTATGGGTCATAGAGGAGGTATATGTTAACTTTGTAAAAAACTGCCAAGACCTTTTTTCAGTGTGGTTGTACCATTTTATACTTCCTTCAGCAAAAAATACTAGCATAAGATTTCAGATAGTACTACCCTATTTTCCTATCCCAAAGTCAGGAGCATGGTTTGTTAACTGGTCTGGGGCCCGAGGTATCCAAAATTGGGTCCACTTGAGACAATCTGGAACATGTTGTTTTCAGAGATGGAGGGGCTGTGAGAATTCCCTGACTCTGCCAGTAAATGAATTTACACTTAAATTATTGCTGGCTGATGAGGCTGAATATTTTATTTTCAGCCATCTTCAGAGAAGGGAATTCCATAGGGCAATGTACTCTTCTTCATTGTGAAAGAAGATTAAGTATTTTCTATAAAAAGAAGAATGATCACCCAAGCCCACAGAATTCCACTAAACAGCTTAGAACTCCCAGGGGATTTTGGACATACTGGTCTGGTTGATGTGAACTTGGTGGAGATTCCCTTTGGATTTCACTGGCTTGGGCACCTGGCTGCTGAGAGGCATTGTGTGTGCTTCATGAGGCGGGTCAGATTCTGCTTTTTGAAGGCTCAGAGTGCATCTTTCCTGTTAAAGTGATTGGGCCTCTCCATGAGAAACATGGTCTGTCAGCACTCCATCTTAATGTCCTGGCTGTATCCCTCGGTCCCCTTTCACCTTAGTCCTTCTGTGGGGCCAGCAGCGGAACCTGATCTTGGCTGGTCCAAGAAACAGGATTTGAGCCTTCCTGCTTTCGCCTGGTGACTTGGATGAGCGGGAGCTCAGGATGAGATTTTTACATCTTGCCAAGGGAAACTGCTGCAGACCAAGCTTTCAAGGAGTCAGAGTTATGGGACACTGCACCGTGTTTGAGGACTGTTCCCCTCACTCAAGAGCCTAGTACAGTGCCGAATAGGGGCACAATGAACGCTGGCTGAATGATTTTCCTGACTCATGGCACCCATTTGGGTGCTTGCCTCTCTGAAGGTGGATAGTGGGTGCCAAGATTTCAGGGTCCCAAGACATATTTTACTAGAGGCCACTTTTCCGGAGCCTGGGAAACAGCTTCCAATTGTTTGGGCCTATGGAAAATTTCGACTGTAAACTTTCATTATATTAGCATCTTTCTTATTTTATTACAGATTTTACTATTGTTATTAACAAAATAATAATTAGAACTGCCGCTTGCCGAGTGCTTACTTTTTGCCAGGATCTGGTAGGCTCTTTACATGCATTATCTGAGTGTAATCGTCATGAGAGTTGAGTCCTATTATTATCTACACTTTGGCCTTGAGGAAACTGAAGGTTAAGAGAGGTTAAGTAACTTGCCCTAGGTTCACATGTTCTTGTTTCTTAGACATTAAGGGAAGAGACTGTGGTGTTCTGGTTTAGCAGATGCCGGTTCTGTGTACAAGCACAGATTTCTGAACACATAAAACCAAAGTATAATAGAAATGTAAACTGGATAAGCAGAGCAAAGTTGTAAGGAATGACACACTGAATTCACTTTCCTTAGTCTTTTTTTCTTTGTGTTTTATGCTTGCTGAGTTTGGCATGGCTGGGCCTGTAGGGAGATACTAATTTCTATGGCAGTTTAAGATTTTATTGGTTGATTAAAATTATAATTTTGTTGTAGAAAGAAAAGATGTCAGCTGTGTGGTTTGAGTGTCTTGTCTGTAACTGAGCTGTCCAATATGATAGCCATTAGCATATGTGTCTACTTATGTTTCTATTTAAATTAGTTAAAATTAAATGAAAATTTTAAAATTCAGTTCTTGCCATATTTCAAGGGCTCCAGAAGCACATGTAGCTACTGGCTGCCGTAGTGGACAGTACAGACAGAGAATGTTTCCATCATCGCTGAAACTCTACTGGATAGTGCTCCTCTTTAGTACGTGTTTCCTTTATTCCCTGCAGTTTAAGAATTGGCAGTGAACTTGGCTAAGGCTTAGGCTATTTTTCGCTGACAAAGAGATAAATATAGCCAGACATCTCTTTTATGTTTACCTTTTAAAGTTTTTTTTTTTTAACATGTGACCTTTCATCCCACTTCTATTCAGTTTTTGACATTAATTTGAGTTTCACTTTTCTCCAGGGTCTACAAAGGGGCTTTCGTTTTCATCATTGCATATTTTTACTGAGATCCTTTCTCATAAAAGACCAGTACAGCAGGCAAATGATGGCCACTGCTTGAACCCTACTAATTCCTTGCTCTCCAAATAAGAATTCAATTCAGCTTTTAAATATGCATGTGCGTGACTTACTCCCTACCTGGGCTGAATTCAGGAAGAAAAATCCTTCTCAGCGGGCCAGAACCAAAGAGCTTGAAAATCAGGTCACATCCTACGGGTGATGGCTACCTGCCAAGACTGAGATGGAGGAGACACCATTTGGGGTACTTGAGGGCTTTGTATTGGGATTTTTCTGTGTCTGGCCTGCTGCGTAAATAGTGAGTGATGGAGTGAGCTGGCAGCTTCTGTGTCCAGTTGTTTGCGACAGTGGAGGGGATGTTACCAGGGGCCTCCCTGTCTCTGGACACTTCTCCAGAATCAAAGGAGAATGGAAGCCAGCCCTCAGGTGTCAGTGGGCACTGACCCAACCAGAGGTAGAAAATCAATGTGAGTATGTTATGTTCAGCTTGCTTGATACTGACCAACTCTTATGCTACTTTATGATTTTGCACTGGAGGTTTCCAGGCAGCCCTTTAGAAGCCAGCTGAACGTCACCAATAACTTTCTGTGGCTTTTCCCCCCTAAAATGTTCCTTTTTGTTGTTGTTCCATAAGCAGACGTCCTTGGCTGGCAGAATGCATTCTTTGCAGAAGATTATCAGCCTCCAATCTTTTGCCTATGTGTTTTGAAACTCCCTGCTTTGTATTTTTCCCTCTGTCCTGAGGAATCCTTCAAGTTTTATGGAAGAGTTCCCAAATCCCTCAGATTTGGAGAAACTCTTGTAATAGGCCTTCTCCATAGGTTGGATAAGAGGGGATTTGGTTACTCATAGACTTTGGTTAATGGAACGTGAACATATCATGAATTACCAAATTTTTGAAATATAAAATAAAGTACAAGAGATTAGACTGTCATTTAAACACTTCTTTAATTTAGACGGGTCTTTGGGATCTGATAGTGTCTTGGGACATCTTCTAAACATCTTTCTTAGTATGGTGTAAATATGGCTATAAGCCAGGCCAGGTTAAAAGGAATCTTTGTGTTGGGTAACAAGTAGCACTAATAATATTACTAATAATGGGTAACATTTATACTGCCCTTTCTATGTTCTTCTGAGTTCTGAGTTCTTCTGAGTCCTGTATGTGCGGTAACTTGTTTAATCCTCACCCTACAAGTAGATGCTGTGGTTATATCCATTTTACAGTTGAGAAAACTGAGGTCTTGCTTGAAGTCACACAGCTAGAAAGTGGGAACACCAGGATTCAAGCCCAGGCAGTCTGGCTCCGGAGCCTGTGCACCCAACCCCGGTGCCATGTTGTTAAAAAAGTGAACTCGAGAGCAACAGGCAAATATTCCAAATGTCCTTTTCCATCTTTTACCAGATAATAAGTGTTTTTCCTATTTCTGAAGGACATTGATTGAATAGATATCTACCTTGCATCTATTAAGGGCAGGTCCTCAGGGTACCTGCAGTTGGGGGTGAAGACAGTGTGATTACTGCCTTGGAGACATTGTGGGGAAATGAAGCGTTACTGAACTCTCCAGACCTCTCCCTTCAGCTCTGGACTGGTACGTCCAGCTGCCCACCCCACAATGCCCCTTGGATGTCTAACTTAATATGCCTAAAAACAAACTCCCAGCCTCCCAACTGCCGCTTGCCTCCCCAACAGCCTTCCTGGTCTCAGAAGATGGCGGTTCCATCCTTCCCATTGCTCAGGATGCCCTCTTTTTCTCATCCCCTATTTCCAAACGATCCACAAACTCTGATTTCTACCTTCAGAACATATCTGGACTTTGCTGCTCACCCCTCCCCCGGCGCAGTCAGTCATGGGTCTGAGTGACGCATGTCGCCTCCCTGCTGGGAGCCCTCTGGAGGCTCCTGCTGCACACAGGGTAAAGCCGAAGCCCTCACCGTGGCCCACAAGGCCCTGCCCGCTCTGCTGCCCGTCCGTGCCTCTCTGACCTCATGGATCCCGTCCCACTTCACTGTGATGGCCCCGTGCTATTCCTCCAACACTGGCCTGCTGGCGCTTGCTCCTACCTCTCTTGGTACACTCTCCCCATGTCCCCATGGCTCGCTCCACCACCTCATCAGGATTGGTTTCCATGTCACCTTCTGGCTGAGGCCTTCTGTCTCAGTTTCCTAGGGTTGCAGTAACAAAGTACCACAAACTGGTTGGCTTAAAACAACAGAAATTCGTTGTCCCACTGTTCTGGAGCTAGACTTCCAAATCATGGTGTCTGCAGGACCTCTCTCCCTCTAAGGTCTGCAGGGAAGAACCCGTGCCTGGCCTCCTACCTGGCTGCTCTTGGTCCCAGGGGTTCCTTGGCTTGTAGATACACCTGCCTCCATCCTCATGTGGCCATCTGCTCCGTCTCTGTCCATGTCTCTTCTCTCCTTTGTATAAGGACACCAGTCCTATTGGATTAAGGCCCAGCCTACTCCAATAGGACCTCATCTTAACTTGCGTAATGATGCTGTTTCCAAATAAGGTCACATTCTGAGGTACTGGGGATTAGGACTTTAGTATACCATTTTGGGGAACACAGTTCAATCCATAACACTTTCTCTGATCACCCTATTAAAAAAATTTTTTGTACCTCCTTTCCCTATGTTTCCAATCCCTCCTCCCTGCCTTATTTTTTTCTGTTTGGCATACTTAGAAAATAAAATTTAGTTTATTATTTTATTTATTATTTGTTTATTTTCTGTTTCCTGTTCCTGAATGTAAGAATGTGAGGTCCATGAGAAAAGGATTTCTTTTTTTTTGTCTCTTGTGTTTCACTTCGGTATCCTCAGTATTTAGAACAGTGTTTTGTGTACACTAGGGGCTCAACAAATACCTGTTGAGTGAATGAAGGGCTTAGGGAGGCAGGATCGCTGGAGCTCAGCCTTGAGGGAGGGTCAAGATGGGAGGGGCGGGAATGTGAGGTGGAGGTCCCAGTGGAGCTAAAGGAACAGTGTCTGGAGTGCTCTGGGTGTGTACAGAAGAGAGCAGTGGCTCGGTCCTGCCTGACTCTGGGGTACATGAAGGGGCGCAGTGGGAGATGGGACTGGAAAAGGAGGGAGGTTGGTGTGATGCTGAGACTGAGGACTCCAAGCCTTTGGAATCTTTTGGTGGTGCGGAATGGGTTATATGGCAAACATGGGTAATGGGAATTAGGTGGATGAAAGATCAAGAAAGCCAGATGTGGGGAAGGTATCATGGCATGGGGTATGAAATGGAAGAATTGAAAACACTGCCTGCACTTGGCACCAGGTTAGTAAGAGGGGTGAGGATGGTGGCGAGAGCAGGCTAAGACCCCCGATGCTTTGGGGCTGGATGTTCTGAGGGTGATAAAACTACCCACAGAAACAAAAAATAGGAGGAAGAATAGGCTTTTCTGGGAAGCTGTTGAGTTCTCTTTACAGCATGTTCTTCCGGAAATGCTGGTGAAAGCTCCAGGTGGAGGTGTTGAAACAGATCCTTGGGGATGTGTCCACCTGAAGCTGGAGAAGCCAGGATGGCTTTAAAAAATACTGACCCTCAGGCCTGTCCCCAAGTGCTTGGGGTATCAAGACTTTTAACAGCTCTCCCTATGATTCTGATGTGCCACCAAGATGAAGAGTTTTTGCTTAGGGCGGGTAAAGTTAGGACAATGAGAAGGGACGCGATTGCTGGCGGGGAGCAAATCTGTTTATGTGACTTTTAAGAATACACACAGCAATACCGTATACTAGTGGCTCCCAGCCCCTGTGCCAAGGTTCCCTGGAGCACTGCAGAGAACTCACAGGGGCACCAAGGGATAGTTCACGTTTTGGGGCAAACACAGTGATCCTTGACGTCTGTTATATACTGCATGAACTACTAGTTTGAGGTAGTTCCCAGTCAACATTGGACTGCACCACATTTTTATCCTTTTTATGCCTTCCTATCTTTAAGGAACTGGGTTTTGTGTGGTTGGTGTGAAAAGGTGGAATAGGCAGTTAGGGTAGTGGGATCCAATCTGATTCCAAGGTTTGAGAAGCTGGGTAGGTCCCAACAGGTGCACGCACCCAGTAGTAAATAATTATGGTTACTTAAAGAAAAAAATATTTTTCTTTCAATTTTTATGTTTTGTTTTTTCAAAAGGCTACTAAGTGGTTAGAACATAAATAGTTGTTAGTTGTTTGGACTTAACTACTTAATAAATGGAGCTGTTTTGCATTTTTTTTGGCCTGAGGGCACTGTGAAAAATGTATGGAGACACTAAGGGCTCCATGAACTGAGAAAGTCTCGGAACCTCTGCCATAAATTGTGCTGGGTGTTACATGTAGATTGTTAAAGAGTAAAAGCAGAGATAGAGGGGTAGGGGAGGAAGGGAAGGGTATTGGGGCTGTATCCAAAAGTCTTATTTCTTGCAAAATGAGAGCTGTAAAACAAATAAAATAAAATGTAAACCTTTGTTAAATGGGCACATAGATGTCTCATTTTCTATGCTTTGTCATATGTTTGAAGTAGTTTGTAATTAAAATGATTTTAAGAGAGAAAGACAGGAGCAGGGCTGAGAGTGGAAATCTGAGGTATCTCTGTGTTGAGGAGGTTGGCAGAGGAGCCTGGGAAGGGAGTGTCTGAGGTAGAAAGATTGAAGAGTTGGGGGGAGTATGCAAGCAAGGTGATCAGTAGGACCGAGTTGTTTTAGACTTGCTGTTCTCAGCCTTGGATTAGAGGCTTAAGAAAATCCCTTGTCTTACTGAGACCTGGGTGTTGGGAGATTGGAGAGGGTTAGGTGTGGGAAAAGACGGGGTTTGCTCCTAGAGCCCTGATTGTCGATTCTACCTGCGTGTCAGAATCACTTGTAGGCTTTAAAAAGTATGATGCCCAGGCCTGTCCCCAAGTGCTGGGGGTATCAAGACTTTTAACAGCTCCCCAGATGATTGTAATGTGTCACCAAGATGGAGAACCACCACCCTAGCCCAGGCTTTCTCAAACTTGGTAGTGCACATGGAGTCACCTGGGTCTCATTATAATGTAGACTCTGATTCAGCAGGTCTGGGGTGGGGCCTGGGGTTCTGCATTTCTAGTAAGATCCCAGGTGCTACTGCTGTGGCTGCTAGTCTTACACCACACCCTGAGGAGCAAGTTCTTCTGACGGGGTTTAGTTAAGGGTGGTTGTGATGGAGACTAACAGGGGAGTGGAAGTGTACATACTCTGGATCAGGCATCCACGGAGAGGTTGGGAGGCTGTACAGGGGTGGGGTAGGTGGTACACAAGTTTTTTTCTTTATATAACGTAAATACTCCTTGCATTAGTTATTGCTATGTTACAAATTACTGCAAATCTTGGCAGCTGAAAAGAACAGTAAACACATTTTATGTCATACAGATCTAGGGGTCAGAAATCCAGGAGTGGCTAAGGTGGGTGGTTTTGGCTTTGGGGTTTCTCCTGGGGTTACAGTTGAGATGTCGGCTGGGTAGAAGGCTGTCTTGAGGTGGAGGGATCGACTTTCCTCTGTGGGGTGAGTTAGTGCTGGCTGTTGGCAGGAGGCCTCAGTTCCTTGCCGTGGGGACTTCTCCGTAGGACTGGTAGAGTGTCCTCACATAATGGTGGCTGGCTGCCCCCAGAGCCAGTGATCAGAGAGAAAGCAGAGTAGAAGCCACAGTGTCTCTTGGATCCTTGCCCCCGAAATCACACTCTGTTGCTTTCACAGTATCCTGAGGGTTACACAGGTCAGCTCTTTTCCATGAGGGAGGGGACTGTGAATACCAGGGGGATCTTTGAGGGCCATTTGAAGCCCGACTATTTTACCCCTTATTATTTCAACTATAAAATCAATTCATGCTCGGCACAGAAAACTTGAAAAATACAGAAAATCATAAAGAGAATGCCACTTATAACCTCATGACCCAGGAGAAAAGTTCTGTTAACATTTTGATCTGTGTCCTAATAGTTTAAAAAATAACATGGATCTTATATGTAAATTCAGATACTTAAAAAAGTGGTACCATGTGATAATATAGATTGTTCTTTACACTTGGCATTGAATCAGGAACACTGTCAATAGAAAAATGTCAGTTATCTGTCATAGGGTTTCTGTCTTAGACTGTGTTTGCAGAATGTCAGAATTTGTCACCATCTGAATAGTTGACTGAATTTTCAAGTTTTCATTTACATTTCTGGACTGAGAGAGATGTCATTATCATGTAAAGACTTCTTAATTTGGATCATCAGTTCTTACTTTGGGTGACTGAGTGATGTAGTAAACACATTTGAGTCTTCAAATATGGAATTTGTGTGTAGAAATGAAAAATGAGTTTACCAGCTGATTCAGCATCATTGCATATAATTGCCCCATGTCTGGTTGCTTGTCATGAGCTGTTGGCGTTTGTTAAAATTAGCTTTACAGTCTGCTTCAGATTAGTGGCAGGTGTGGTAAATGAGGGCTCGCTCTTAATGAAACTAATTTATATTTGAAAATATAACTACATTTATTGCCCCCATTATTTAAATGTGTGCATGTTGGTTGATAATAAAAATGAACCTGTAAACTGGGGTTTTTATAAACTCTAAATGAAAAATAATCTTTTAAGGAAGTGATCCTTTTTGAAGTGGTTTTCCAGTGTTTTATGGGCATCTTAGGAAGCATTTCAAAAACAAATTAGTTACCACACCAATGCAAGGTGTTAACAATAGGGTGGTATACAGGGATCCTGTATCTTATGCATGGTTTTCTATAAATCCACAGTTTCTCTAATAAAAAAAA
>PVKY010007742.1:0-14651 GCA_004027775.1 Bradypus variegatus
GGAGAGAGAGATACAGAAAATTTTAACAGACATATATAAAACATTACATCCCAGGTCACCGGGACACACATTCTTCTCTAGTGATCACGGATCTTTCTCCAGAATGGACCATACACTGGGACATAAAAACAAGCTTCAATAAATTAAAAAAAAAAATTGTTCAAAGCACATTCTCTGATCACAATGGAATACAAATAGAAGTCAATAACCATCAGAGACTTGGAGAATTCACAAACACCTGGAGGATAAAAACGAGGGGGCGATGGAAACATTCCCAGATAATAAAAGAGAAAACTGACAAATAGACTTCCACAGTGCACTAAAGGTACAATACCTTGTGACAGGCAGATTTTAAGACAGGATGAAATGATGGTTCAGTTAAAAAATCGATTCGATAGTTTTGCTGAATCACCCTTTGCCCCATTCACTTGTCAGATGCCCTTTCATTCATTCATCAAAAACTTACCAAATACTGAAGCAGGAAGACTAATTAGATGGCTGTTAAAAGAATCCTGTTAAGATGACAGGTTGTCCATTCTAGGATGGTGACAGTTGGGATGGAGATAACATAATCATAAAGTGGTATAAAAATATTTGATGATTGTCGAGACAAGAAAGGGTTGAGTCCAAGATTCTTTGGGTAGTCTTAGGAGTCCTTATGTATAAAAGTTCCATTGTCAAGTAAGTTTGGAAAATATTAGGCTAAACACTGTTAAACTGATTTTACTGTTGTTCTCAGACTCTTTATTGTGCTGTTCTGAGAAAATCACACAATGTTAGATAGCACACAATTTTTTCCAAACATAATTGAATTCAGAATCCTTTTTTTTGCATAACTTTTGAAACTAGCATTCCATGGAACACACTCTGGGTGAACTGCTCTTCTACAAAAACAATCTCTTCTTTTTACTCCTATAAAATTCTCAATATTTGGGTGAATTGTCTCACCAACTAGGTTAAATTCTTTGAGGCTGACTTGTTCTTTTTATCCCTTTATATAATAAATTTGGTCACTTGCCACTAGGTGAGATTCAAGTGACACTAGATGAGATTAAAGTGAGGAAGGTGTACTGCAACCTCATAAGGGATGCCCCCAAAAGTCATTAAAAAAATTATTTTCAACCAGGATCACCTGTGAATCAATATGAAAGGATCTGAACCATGGATAAGTTGCAACAAAGCAGTATTAATGTGTTACTATCTATAAATCTTACTAAATAATAAGAGAACTGAAAATAGCAAATTCAATGAAAACAAATCCTATTATTAGACTACTTAAGCAAACAAACTTTTCATTGTAACTCCCTCTGTGATGAGTAATTGGATGGGCCCCATTTACCTAGGGAAAAAAAAACTGAATGCATTTAGAAACAGAGAAAGTCTTGAGTGTACCAGGAAGAGTAGATAAATTAGTTTACAGCACTCAGAACTATGATCCATGTATCACTGAAAATCTAACTCAGGTTATCAGGTTTGTTACGTACAAAAAATATATTTTAATATGCTCTAAATTAAATAACTGACATTTTTAACACCAAGCAATCACTGAATAAGAGTATACTGCTAACTTCTTGTATACGATGTCTCGAAAGCTAGTTAAGTCAAAAAATAAGACACAGCCTTTTATATGTTTTAAATATATTAAAAAGCAACATAATACAAATGCATGGTCAGTATTAAAAAGGATACAAATTTTTCAAGGAATGAATTCTTATAAATAGGTTTATAATCCACAATGAAAGGAACAGCATCATCTTGATATATAAAGGTCTTTTTAAACTAAATTACAAAATTTTTACATCAGGAGGGCTTAAGATTAAATTCTTTCAAATGTTCAAACAGAAAAGCAACCTGTACAATTTCCATAATAAAATGTGTACTTCTACGTATGTCCTGGAATTTTGAAAATGCTAAACTGTTAAAAATTTGAGTGACAGAAACAGCACTTCACGAATCTTTGTCCCAAAAAAAGTAGACAGACTTTCAGTAAAACATTTTACCATCTTATCTGACTATACATTGAAACATCTTTCTCTTCCTGAAGAGGGGATTTTATGCTAATACTGTTTTTTTAATGTAAAAATATACATCTGAAGACATTTAACTTCCTGAGTTGTCATACATTAAACATGATTTAATGAAAAATTTCTAAAATTTTAGAATGACATATGTAAATTTACACTAACATGTTCAATTAGGGTAAAACTTCAAAAGAACGTGTCACAGAACGTGTACTTAAATTCTCTAAGAAGTTAAACAATATGATTTATCCCCCAACTCTACATGCTAATATCAAATATAATGTTAGTAAAATGAATCACTGAAGTTGTTTTCTAATTTATTAACAAAATACTGATAGCCATTTCAGATTACCAACTTGGATGTTTTCTACTATACACACCAAAATCTATTCACTGACAAGAAGTTTCTTGCAATACAAAAAGACTACAAATAATTAAAATATTTGTTTTATAATACAACCAAACAATTCACCCCTTCCTAAATGGTCTAAAATGATTAGGAATTGTGGCACTCCCTTTTGCATAAAACCCTTTCCTCTTCATAATACCCTGAGGTGAAAGGTTAATATAATAAAACTGGAACCACAATTCTTCTCATTTCTGAATTAAACTGTTGCTCTAGGTTTTAAAAACATTTTTTAAAGAAATGGGGCAACTTGTAAAGCTGCTCTACACAGTTTAACAAACCTTCTCCAAACGAACCTATCCAAGAGGGCTTAAAATGACCCCATATGAAGGAAATGTTCTTTTAATACTTGTTAGTGTCGAGATGAGCGCCATTTTCCATCTCTACTATTGTCTTTTCTGTTTTCATAGTCATGGCTCCAGCCATTGTGATTCCTATCTTCATAAAAGAAATCTCTGCTTCCTCTGTAATGATGGTCAGAACCATGATCAGTGTAACGCTGTTCACGGCTATAATGTCTATCTGCTATGTAGGGATGAGAATTCTGCCTGACTTTACGTTGTGATGGTGATGTATCTTGGCGCCACTGGGAGCTTGAAGACTGGTTATAAGAATGATTATGTGACTGAACTGTTGGGGAAAATCCTGATTGATCCAGCTGTGGAGAACCAAATTTCCCACCATATGACACCTGCCTCAAAGCACTGTTCATCTGAGGGAAGAGAAAAAGGAAAAGTTAAACTGCAAGTATTTCCAAATGTCAAAGCAAACATAGCATATATTCAGTCATGTCATGATAGAAAAGCAAAATCACTCGACTAGATGGATCCCAAATTAAACATAACTAAAAGTAGCACAATACAGATTGGGGTGATGAATGGACAACCATATGATGATACTGTGAACAGCTGACTGTACACCACAGACTACTGTATGGTGTGTGAATATATCTCAATAACACTGAATTTAAAAATAAAATAAAAAAAGCACAATACAGTAGCTCTGTTCATTCCAATGTATAATAAGGTATTTGTATGTAAATAGTACTCCTTGCCTTCAAGAACACAAACGGGAAGGGAAGAAGTGGTGTAAAATTACTATAATACAAATCAGCATATGATGAACATTAAAAAGAATGTTCATGAAGGTAGCATATGATCTGTGTCTTAAAAGAATAGATGGAATATTTAAGTAAGATATTTTAAGGGGGAGGCAGTCCAAGGAAAGGAACTGCACACACATAGACACACACACATACAAAAAAAAAACAGGAAAACACAGGATTGGGTTCACAAAATAGCAAATAATTCTGGCTGACACAGGTTCTAGATCTTAGAAGCAGTGACTAATAGAAGGTACAGCTAGAGAGGTTCATTGGAGTCTGAATATGAGAGTGCCAATAACCATGCTAGAGAATTGTGACATTATCTTGCCAACAATGGCAAGTCAAGATGCAGGAAAGAGAAGCAAAATAAGGTTGCAATACTAATTTAGAAATGGTGTGCAAGATGGACTAGTGAGGGGAAAATGGAGGCAAGTGATAATTTGTATCAGTGGTTCCCAAATTCTGCCCTATGAATAGGTATGAGTTCATGACAGTTTTGTCTTTAAATGGTCTGTGGCAAAATGAGAAAACTAAAAAAATTAGCATATAAAAGCGTACATCTCTTTATATTGGTCTTATTTTATTTCACTTTTATTCTTTTGTTTTGCAAATCTGAGGACCACTACCCAAGATTATAACATGGGAAGAGAAAATAAAAAGGAAGAAATGAATCTAAGACCCACTGCAAAGAAAAAAATGAAGGACTTGGTGAATGACTGGAAACAAAGATGAAACAATAAAAGGTACGTAAGATTTTAAGCCTAGTCTCATGGTGACATCATTACAGAAAAATGTAAAAGTCAAAAAGGAGCTAGTCTAGAAGACATCAGTATACTAAAATCTCAAAGAGAGCCCATGATGAGAAATCAATCAGCATGGGCTGCAAGATCACAGGAATAAGCCTCCATATCTGTATACACACCAGAAATAAACAGTGGTTAAAAAGAGAAATACAAATGTGAAGTGAAATTCTACTTCCATTTATCTTCAATCTTTTAAGTATATATTTAGGCACAGTGAAAAGCAAAATGAGTGATTTTAAAATTTAAGAAAAAGTTAACTTTAGGGTTAATTTCATTTAAAAAGTTAATTTATTCCTAAGGGACGTAAATGAATAAAACCTCCAACTAAGCAAAGTTAATAAAAACACGTTATCTAATAATATGAACGCTTATGACATTTCTTAACAATTCAAGTTGAAAAATCAGCTTACCACGGCTTGTCTCTGAAAATTTTCTGGAGAAGAGAAAGATCTCTGAATTAACTGTGGTGATGGAGTCATGTTATCCACAGTCCTTTCATACCTGCTAAAAATAAGAAAATCAACATATAATCATTCATCCCACAAATATTTACTGAATACAATCATGAGAATAACACAGTTCTTAACTGTGAATGAACAAGACAGACAAGGCATCTGCTTTCATGGGGCTGGGGTAAGGATGCATACAATAAGATGATTTTACATGGCTATAAGCACTATAATGGGTGATGTGATAGCGCAACTGGAACTGAGGGAGAGAGGGATACTACTTTAGCTTAGCTGATCAGATACGGACTTCCCCAGGGAGGGCCTTTCTAAAAATGGGACATTTGAAGTAAAAGCTGAATAACAAGACTACCTGGAAACAGAATGTTCCTAGTTGAGACAAGGGCTAGTGCTGGAGTGAGCAAGTTACAGACAGTGGCCCAAATTCAGCCTGCTGCCTGGTTTTATAAATAAAAGTTTTTCACAGCCACGTACTTGTTTATGTATTATCTACAGCTACTTTAGAGCTACAATAGCAGAGATGAATGGTTATGACAGAGATTAAATAACCTGCAAAGTAAAAAATATTTACCATTTGGCCCTTTACAGAAAAAATTCACCCATCTGTGGGCTAGCACAAAGGCCTACACTGAAAGCTAAAGCTGAAGGGATTTGATCGCTAGGCTATGAGGGAAAAAGAATAAAGGACAGGATCTAGATTTCTGGCTTGAGCAATTAGGTAGGTCAAAGGACGCCGATTTTTAACATATACCTTATTATCATTTGTATAGAGATTACCTTGCTTTATAGAAAAACTCATTTAAAAAACATTTAACAAATTCATTTTATTTTAAAATATGCCTTTAGCATTAAATAACCAATGGGTATATTTTATAGTTTGGATTGTTATATTTTGGGTTTTCTTAAAGCAGGTTATATACCTGTATGCTAAGGGGGGAAAAAAGTACGATTCCACGTTCAAAAAACAATATAAAAATGATGAACATTCTAGTCTTCCATCAGAACTGAAGTATTTACTATATATTTTTTTCACCAAGAAATTCTGAAAGGAAAAAAAAACAGTCCTTTATTCTCCACTTAAGTTACCTTTGAAGTTTCCATAAAAGTGTTGAAGAGGCTCTGAATACCAAAGTATTCAAAAACCATTATTAATTGCAGCTGGCAAGAAAGGATACTGAGAGGGTACCTTTTTGCACTATTGCTTGCTTCCAATTCTGCCTTCCTGTATCTCTTCATATGCATCCATTTCTTCTCAGCTCTTGGCAGCACTCCAATCCCAAACCACTAACCTGGTCCATATTGCTATCAATACCTTCCTAGGTCTTTCTATTTTCATTCTTATCCCCTCCAATCCATTCTCTCATTGCAACTAAACAACTTGTAAAAAGAAAACCTTTTACTATCACTACCCTGCTTAAAACGTCAACATCTTCCCACTGTTCCTAGGGTACAATCTCAAAATCTTGATTACAGTCTATAAGAAAGACCCTATATCATCCAACTTCTATCTATTTCATTGATATCACCTCTTATGCTCCATTTTTCATTCATTATGAGCTAGATACGGTGACTCTTTCAGTTCCTCATCTATCTACATTAAGTCTCTTTTCTGTTCAAACTTTCTCAAAAGACTCTACTTCTTCCTTAGAAAACTTATTATAGTAATTAAATAGGTAGCTACAAAAATATTTAGGTGTCTTCATCCAGACTTTAAATTCCACTAGACAGTATACCAGAGCGGCTGGGCTTTATTACACAGCCTGGATTTGAATCCCAGCCCCACTGCCTTCAGCAGGTCAAATTTGAGCAAGTTAACCTCCAATCTTTATTTTCTTCACATATAAGGTAGAGATAATAATAAGCCCTACCTAGTAGGACTGCTTTCAGGAATAAATGAGGTATTATATGCAAATACTTAGTAAAGAACCTGACACAAGGCACACGCTTGTTAAAACTTTCTTGAATGAAGCCCATTATGACTGATAAATAGTTTCTGAGGATATAGGTTATATGTAGAAAACATAGTCTCTTGTAAGATATCAGCCTCCCCAAAGCAAATAAAATTTTTTAAGTAAATATGGTACCTTTTCTAAACCTCAGTAGCTGGAAGGAATTTTATAGATCATTTAATTCAATTTCTTATCCTTAAAAAATGAAAGAATAGAACCAGAGAGAAGGGACTTGCTCAAGATTAAAAAAATTAATCATAGAGGCAGATCTAGAATCTAATTCCGCAAATTCTTATTCCAGTCATCTTTTAAGCAGTATTTTTAAACAGGAAACAGGAAGTAACAACCAATTAGTGGCCAGAAAATTAATATGAATTTTTAAGAGAAACGAATAACAGACTATACTGTAAGTAGTAAGGAACCAATGTTTTGAAAAATTCTGACTCAGATACATGCATGTATATGTGGGTATATGTCCTTACAAAGGATTATAAATATAGTTATACACGTTACTATTCTACAGGGACTCTATGTTATGAGTTATTACCTACCTATAAATATGTATATTCCTTATAATACCTCCATATATAATTATAATCCAATTTGGCAATTAATATAGCAGAAGAATAAAGAGAGGAGCAAAAAGGAGGAGGCAATCAATTCATTATGTATTATGAGATCACTACCTAAGAAAATCCCCAATAAATGATACTAAAAATAGGTAAGAAATAGTACCTGCTAGGAGATGTAGAGGTAGGGCTTGAATTTCCAATGTGATGCTGGGAATATGACAAACTGACATCCTGTGAGGAGGCATGGCTACTTCCTAAAATGAAATAATTGAAAAATTCTTCTTGATAGAAAATTTAATTTAAAATATTGTCTCCCCTAAATCACTCCAAAAAAAGGAAGACAGTAGCTAAAAGAGATAATGACCTCAAATTGTAGCAGACTGCTTTACAGTTTCATCAGAATGAAAATTTTAAGTGTATAACCGTACCACATTGTAAGACAAAATACATGGCAAATTTCATCCTCACATGTTCAAGAATAAAAATTTGTAAAAGCAAAGAACAAAGAAATCAGGAAAAGTATTTTCAGAAAATAACCCTTGCTCCTTTCAGAGTGTGAATTTGAACCCAAGGTTTTCTAAAAATTAAAGCTTATCTTCTTCTCACTAACCCATAACGAAATTTTAAACACAGTTCCAAATTATTTTAAGAATCAATATTGTCGCTATTACCCCTTTCTAAGGATATATAAAGTGTGCTATCCACAAACCTTAAGAAAGTATTTCTACCCAAAAAGTAGTTTAAAACTGAAGAATAAAAAAGCAAAACAAAAAAGCAAACAAAATCCCTCCTAAAAGATCACTCAATAATTACTTACCCGATCTAAATTGAATTTTGATGGGTCTTCCAAAAAGTTTGATTCCATTAAGCAGATTCATTGCATAAGGAACAGATACTTCATGTTTGAAATTCACAAATGCAAACTGCTTCGGTTTACCATCCTTATCTTTGGGAATTTTTACTTTTATTACTGGGCCAGCCTACGAAAAAGAAAAATGTATTAGAATTTAAGAGGCAATTTCAGAAAAATATCCAAATTTTACAAATAAAAGACTCAGTAAAGTTTAAAAGCAACAGAAATATAACCAGGAACTTCCAAAATATTGATATACAAGAATTTCTTTCTTAGAGTAAAAATCTCAATTAAAAAAAATCGCAGTTATAAATCCAAATTTTACTAACATATTTAGAAAGGGAATCCATAGAGAACTGGTAAAACAATGACTGAATGCAGCCTTCACAGTACTGTATGACTAACAGGATGACCAACACTCATTTTCCCATTCCATGGAAATTACGTTTTCCAAGGGGAAGAAGAAGTGATGTTCTTAAATTAAAAATTTACACATGTACGATTAATCAAACTTTACCAGTCATTGGGGAAAGGCGGGATGGGATCCTTAGAATGTTTAATACACTGGACTTCAGGATTTTCATACAGAAGCACTACAATGCTGTTTTTCTATGAAGTTTTGATGAGGCTGTTTAAAATACTTTTAACAATGCGGCAATTGCATACACAACTTAAATAGAAAATAGATACTGAGTGACAAAGAAATTCAAATACAACTTTGTCAGTCTTGGGAACAGCAAAGACCAACTACCCTAAGGGAAAGATGACGGGACCCCTATGTCTCTCAGGAACCCTGAATATTTATCACGGGAATCCCTACGCTACCTGTCAAGTTCACTTTGGGCATCAGATAACCAAGGTTCTTCTAATAAAGCGATTCCCACAGAAGCACAACCTCCACCCTCCAAAAGCCTACCTGTCGGGCGCTCCGACTGACGGCCAAGCTCGCGCGAAGCAGCTGTGGCCGTTGGGCCGGACCCTACGCGAACCGGAAAACGAAAGGAAAAGGGGCCGATTCCAGCTGTTTACCTGGTGGAAAAGCTCGAAAAGGAGTTCCTCTGTCACTTTAGTTTCAAGGTTGCCCACAAAGAGCGTGCGATCCGCTTCAGCGGCCGCTGCCCCCATCTCAGCGTCAGCCCCTCCCTAGTAAGGCCGACGGGGTCGTCGCCCGCGCACCCACTGCGCACTCTCGGAAACCCCACGTTCTTGTACTCCCAAGCGTCACGCAACGTAAACGTAAACCATGCTCGCTCTTGATTCGCGTCGACGTGCAGTGACGGACTGCGCAGGCTCACGAGTACACCAAGCAGTAAAGGTTTCTTCTCCATCTGCCGCCGTCGCTGTCGTTATGGTTTCCGGTTTATTTTGTTTCCGGGTGGGAGACGGTCTGGCTTGACCGAAGGACGTAACGCAATTACTGCAGGGAGTATTTGAAGATGTCCCTGAAATATGTGTCCCTGTCCGCCGGCAATCAAGGGAACAGAGTGGTCTACAGCTCTTTTCACGGCGACAGCAGCCCGTCCGCTTTAGCGTTGGCGATGGTCTCTGGAGACAGCTCTCTCGTGGCCAGACCTGAGGTGATTCACCCAGGACCCACTCCTCGGCAGGCCATGCGACCAAGCGTTCGTACCGAGAGCCGTTGGGTAACTGATGGCGGCCGGGGTCTTACCCGCCTTATAAAGGGAAGGAACTCCGATGGCCGGAGCCGAGGCTACCAAGCCAGATTCTCACCTTACCCGACGCCTGGAGTTAAACAAGATCTCTTAAGACGTGTACTGCAACAACGTCTGATTGCGTTTGGAGGTTTCATCGCAGTCCGAATTTCGGCTTAAAATGAATAACTTTTCCGCCCCTCAGTTAGCTTGTTAACAAGACCTCTCCAAAACGCAATCTTGGTGCAACCGCTGTCTTCTTTTTAGAGGGAAGTATTTTCAGTGTAATAAACAACTGCGTAGGGGTTCTGTTAATATAGCCTAGCACAGAGAAAAATTACTATTTCTTAAATTCACATGGTTTATGCAGCCAAAATGATTAGTTCAGAAAGAGGCAGAAAGGATTTATTTTCTTAAGTACTTAAGAGAGTCAAAACTGAGGTAACCAAGCCACCCTTCCCTGAGGCCAGTAATCCTTTTATTCACCCTTTGTTCTTTCCATTCCGACAACCGATTCAAACTTCCCTGATTTCCACAACTGCTAACAACCTCTCCCCCATCCCGGCCAGATTCTCCTACTTTGAGACTTGTAATTCAAGTTTAACTGTATCTCTCTACTTCAGAATTTCCCCTTTACTTCTGCTTATCCTTCCATCTATGGCCCAACTCTTAACCAATCTTCTATCTTTTCCCCAACATCCCCTTGCGTTTTCCATCTCCTCCTTTACTGTTTCTTCTAAAAACTAAAAGTAAACCTTTCTACTCTTTCTAATTTAAACCAAGTTACATTCCTTTCTTTGTCAAAGGTCGGAATGAATTTTACACTTTTATTTGTCTTTTTATTATTTGTATTCAATCCCAGCTCCCCAGTCTGAGTCTGCTGTAGCAGAATACTCTGTGAAACGGTAGTCTTGGGGTCTCCTATCAGAAAGCTATTTTTCCTTATCTACTCTAGCATCTTCCTTGAAATTTTCCTGTTTTTCTCACTCAGCCATTCAACAATATTTGACTGTCTTCTCTGTGATAAGCACTGTGAATGAACTTTATGCATTCCTGCCATCAGGAGATTAAGAAGTATGCTCTAGATGGGAGGCTTATAAATAAACGTCACACTGAGCTGTTAAGTTTAGTGATAAGAGTAAGTATTGACCCAAATAGCTTTCCACAATCCTTGCCCTATTCTGATTCCTCCTTACCTAACTGATCACTCCTCATTTGCTAGTATTTTTGTTCTCTTAACTACCTAAGTGAAAATAAGTTTTAGAGTGATATTGGGGGAAAAATTAGTAGGTTTGGTGAGTGGCAACTCATTAGTGGAGTAAGTAGTCTGCTTGTTTCACAGACTCTGTTTAGACCTCCTTAAAATAGTTATGTTCAGATAAAGCAAAATCACCACATACCACACAATATTGAATATTGATGTAATTCACAATATTGAGTTTTTAGAACGATATCTTATGAAGAAAGTTGATGAACCAGAGAGTTTCCATAAAAGAGTGATTAATATAGTGAGAAATCTAGCAACTAAAGTATAGGAAGAATGCTTGAAAGAACAGCAATAGCTATCTTTTATTGGGTGCTAAGTGCTAGGAGCTTTTATTCATTGTTTATTCACACTTACTTATGGAGGGCTTGTTCTGTGCCTCCTACTATGCTGAGCACTGAGAGTAATTGAAGATGGGTAGGGCTCTACTCTTATGGAGCTTTATATATATGTCATTTAATTCACACAGAAGCCCAAAAGAGAAGTATTATACTTTGATTTTATTGCTTAGTAACTGGAGCTCGAAGAGATGAAGTAAATTTTCCAAAGTCATACTGCTAGTGACTGGTAGAGACGCGAAGCCTTTCAAACAAGATTTCTCATCTGAACTGGGCAACACAAAAATGATTTGAGTGACTATTTTCTTAATTCGCTCATGGATAATATGTAATTAATACTATTCTAGGTATCTAGGAAAGGCATTAATTCATAACACACAATGGTTGCCATAGGCTGGGCATGAAGAACTTTCCCAAAAAACTGAGGTGGAAAAGACCATCACACAAGGTAATGAATTAACCACCAGAAAGTTCAGATGGAGGTTGAATCCACTCAAGGATGTTGTCAAATCTTTATAGTGCAATCAATACTGGATTAGATGATTTCTGCAGTTCTTTCCCATTTACTCTCTAAAGTCTATATTTAAAAAAATTTTTGGTTATAATTGGAAATACAGAATTGAGAGATGAGAAAAGTGAGATGTGATGCATAAGGTGACCATTATAATTTCTTATGTAAACCAGAACACTTGAGAGTAGAAAAAGGTGCCTATCAATTATGCCAAAGCAATAGGCATAAAAAGGGGCTGTCCTATGTGGAGCATTTGCCTCATATTCCCTTAGGACCTGATTTGGCAGTGCCAAACCTTTGAAGCATATTCCTCAGGTTATCAGGGAAAGGAGACTGTAATTTATAAATGAGGGAGGAAAAGTCTGGCTTAAGAGTGCACAGACTCCAAGCAGAGTGACTTTTATTTGTTTGTTCTGGTATGGGGCATCAGGAGTGGGGCTTTGGTTGAATAAAGCCAGAAAAAAAAAAGTAGTATGCTTTATTGAGTTTGTTTTGTTTGGCAAGTGGAGAATCTCATTCTCTAAATACTTCATCATTTTATATCTGTCCAATTGATGTCTGCATTCTTGTTTTTAACATCTGCAGTAGCATCCAAGTTACATGTCCCTCGAGTCATGAAGACTGGATTGTGAAAACAAGAGTCAACATAAACCTTTCATTTCAATGAAATTTCCTGACGCAGGCACAGCGGAGTTTTCCCAAAACAGACCATGTTATTAAAAATCCTTATGTTAGTGTACAAAGTTAATTTTTATTTCATATCAGTGGTTAAGTGTAGTGACTTGTCACTTAAAATAGATGAGTTTTAAGAAAATATGAAAAAAAAAATGTCCAAAATGAATGCTATTACAAGTTTCTAAAAAGCCATTGTAACCTCCCGTGGTGGTTTGAAGCTGTATGTTCACCAGAGAAATGTGTTGTTAGACTTAATCCATTCCTGTGGGTGTGCACCCAATGTAAGTATGACCTTTTAACGAGGTCACTTCAGTTACTTGTATTTTGCAGACAAAATTGATGGTGAATTTATCCTGACTCCACTAGGTTTAGCTTTTGTCTTCCCAATGTCCTTTAAAAATACATCCATTTTCCTAAATGACCAAATGTATAAGCTTGAATTCCTATGACTCTTTTGCTGTGTCCTTTCCCTTATTGTCTTAGTCCATTTAATTGCAAAGTTATGCCCATTTTATCCTCACAATGTATTTATGTTACATTTCTATAAACATTTTTATCATTTGGTCCATACTTACCTGTTTTCTTTGCCTCTGTGTCTCTACTTCATCCTAAATGCATATAGCCTCCAGGTTAATGTTCTTAAAGCATGCTTCTGATCACATAGCTATTACAACCAGTATTTCCCAAACTATGTTCTACAGAACCTCCACTGGAAATACAAGATACTCCTCTGAAAAAAAGACATGAGGCCAATACTTTTGGCATATGGCGCATGTTTTAATCATCTTAGAGTCACAGTGTGTACTAGCAAGTTAAAGGTTATGATTATTCCTCTGAAAAAGGAGCCTGCTTAACTTTATTTCAGCCAGTGTTTTAAAATTCATTTGTCCTTAAATTTTAAATTTTCCATACTACCTATCTTCCCAAAGAACTTCTGTTCCACTGAAACATAATTAGGAATTCTACTTTGCTAAAAGCTCCATTGGCTCTCCATTGGGCCCAATTCTAATATTAGAAATGAGTTTTTGTATAGTGTGGTAGATTTTTGTAAGTTTCTAGAATGTTATTACTTGGGCAAATTAAGTGGTTTCCTCACTTGTATGGTTTGATAAGATTCAATCCCCCAACTCAATTGCACGTAAACAAATATTACCTATCAATGTCTTTGGGTGGGCAGGCAGTAGGGCAAGGAGGGAGATGGCAGATTCCCTAGCCACTGGATCAAGACTGGCACTGTTACTACTGAAATACTTTAGGAACACCTCTGCATGAACACAGGTAGGTGCAATTATTTCTTACATATGCTAATAATTTTTTTAAAAAAGGAATAGTTGACTTGGCTGTTATTTCACTGGAATATCTGAAGGCAGCACTGCTTCAAAATGCCCTTCCAATCAGAGGAAAAAAATCTGCCTTCTGTGAACTAATGCCTTCAGCCTCTCAAGGATAGTAGAGTAACAGAAGCAGTACAACTCTAATAAATTCACACTTCTCAAACAAATATTTAAGGTTTCCCATAATTGGACCAACCTACACTGGCAGCCTTCTCCCTTTCTCATAATTCCCTTGAATGGTTGCTGCTCTTTTCTGCCTCTGTGCCTATGCTTATCCTAGCCCCCTTAACTAAATTACTTGTCTGCATGTCAGTTTATACATTTAATCAAGACTTTTACATTGCAAATGACACATCATTTCAACCAAGTTAAGTAAAATATGAACTGTGTTGACTCACAGAGCTAGAAAAGTGTGGTGAATATCTGATATTTTTCTCTACCTAAGCAATTATTTATCCTCCATGTTATAGCACCTTTTCTTTTCCTGGGATCCTCCTTCCTCATTTTCTGTTAATATATTTGGAGTGAGGCTTCACACCTACCTCCAGGGATAGAGTTATTAACCATGTCTTATTTCTCCTATTACATTGAAGTTCCCTGAGTGCATAGAACACGTCTAAATACATCTTTATATTTCTCTGTACCTGTGAAGTCCTCACAGAGAGATATTTAATGAATGCCTGTTGAATGAATGAATGGAT